>JAUZSX010354234.1:0-10009 GCA_034780655.1 Idiosepius hallami
AACAGAGAGAATTGTGAATTTTTCCAAGCAAACATAAGGACAAACTTAGTCGATAGAGTTTTATAATAATAATAGATGAAACGTGTTGTTATTTTATTTCATTCTTTTTCTTTACAGAGTTGCGTTTGTGTAGCGGTGGTGCGCCGGTGCGGTGGTGATGGTATGGGTGGTGGTCAAATGTTAAATGTCATCATGCAGTGGTGGTGGTGGTGGTGTGTATAAAGGCAGTCGGTGGGTGCAGGGTGGTGTGGTAGGTGCACTCACTGGCACTGGTCGTGGTTGTGGTGGTGAGTAGTCGGTGGGTATTGTCAGCGCCTTCTTTAAAGAAGGTGTTGGTATTGTTGCTGGTCAGTGTTTTTTTTTTTTTGTGACACAACAACACTGCAGACTAGGCAGCAGCTACCTTTACGTTATTTTATTGATTGTTTACTGTTGTTTGACCCATCTCTTAAGAATAGGTTCGTTCGTAGAGAGGGGGACAGGGAAAGACAGATGAATGAACCGATTAATTTATGACAAATTAACATCAATAAATAATTTGGAGATTTGCATGTTATCTATTTCATTCTATTTCGAAATCCAGTGCAATTAGTTGCAATTTGTGATAAATACAGTTCATTTATCTATAAAACTATCGAAATTTAAAATTCAGTAAGAAAGAAAAATAAATATTTTTAGGGGAAAAGTATTAGTTTTTATTTAAGTTTTGTATTGCAAACTGACCTTAATCTTTATATAACCCTTTTTCGATCCGTTTTCGGCCTTGGTAACGAAAGGCAAAAATAGACACACTGACATTTCGACTCTAATACGTTTTGTTTTTTAAAACAGAACAGCTCTGAAATGGCTACTTTGGTAATATTACTAAGTCAGGCTCCAAAGATGGAGGTTAAAATATCGTTGGGTGTATGTCTTCTTTTGCCTTAATCGCCAGGGCCGATATATCGGTTTTTAGGGTTTAAAGGCTTAAGATAAAACTAATTTAATGAGGTCAGTCTGTAAATAAATGATGTATATGTGCATGTGCATACAGTGAGTGCAGTCTGCTAGTGCTCTGCCTGTAGTCAGTGGAAAATAATGTCTTAGATGCCAACGGAGGACAGTTTTAGCATTTCCTTTAAGGTAAGCTTTAAACGGTAAATAGATAAAACTCTTTTATTGGTAAAAATTGTACCTATTGTATAAATGTTTCATGATAAATTTACTGCGTATCAGATTATTTAAATTCCTACCCATAAATCCAAATAACTTTTTGCACACTCATTCTGAAACAATAAACATTTTTAATAAACAAAAAATCATTTTTTAAGTTGGGAAATGAAGAACATTTGATAACTAGACATAAAAAAACTAATTATATTTTTCTAATAACAGATGAACTTTTATGATAGTTGAACAATAATGTAACTAGCTTTCTTTGTTTATCGATGAAATGTTGGTTAAATTTTTTTTTTAGAGTTTGGAGATACGTCCAACAAGCTAATAAAATCATTTTAAAGACTGGCTTAACTTTAATATAGTTGCATTAGGGTTTATGGTTATGTCATTTGGGATTTTTGTAACAGTAAAACTTCCGAATAATGATGGGCTGGGCCGAATGTCAAGACGTACGTGACCTGGAAGACATGTGGATGTTACCAATCAAGGGTAGATAACTTATAATATAAAAAGAGAAACCATTCTGTCAAGCGTGACATGTGTGGAAAAATTGGGACAAAAAAAACTTATTTTGATATACTTTTACTTTACCACGCCCGATATCGCTATATATATCTATCCGACTTCTAACTTGCTTTTAAAATGTCATTATTGCAATGAAAGCAATCAATGTATTTTGTATGAGCTAGCATTGACCTCTAGACTGGTGGGTGACGAGAGACGACGACCCCCTTAAAAATTCCATTTTCTTTACTATTTTTAAAATCATATTTTTTATTAAATTTTTCAAAGTTTTCAATTATTTTCAGACTTGATGTGATGATGATGCACATGCACGGGGCACGTCTCTATGGCTTCATCGACATAAGTGAAAACACTAGAAAGAATTATTGCCCTTAGATCAATGGAGGGTTTATTTCCATTATGGGGGATCGATTTATTTACCATAGCTTTGTATGTAAAAGTGAGTACTCACCCAAAAAATGTCTAAATATTTATTTTTTGCGATTAAAAAAAAATCTGGTAGATTGGTATCCAATCGATAATATTCCACAGAAAAAAAAACTGAAAAAAAAAGGAAAAAAACTAATTTTTAAGGGCTGGGGGGGGTCACGAGTCTAGAGGCCAGGGTAGGGAGGCCCGCCTTAGCATTTTCCTCTCTGTAATTAAGATTAAAGGCTGTTTCTTCCTTAACATGGAAATAAGCAAAATAAATAAATAAATAAATAATAATAATAACCAACTCCCTTGTTGTTCGTTTGTTGTTTTAATTTGTTTTGAATTGTCATGTTTATTAACAATTAAAAAAATAAATAAATTGATACTGAAAAATTAGATAACCTTACATTACAACAGGAACTCAATTAATTAAACTATCTTTTAGGTTGTTTTGTTATCGCCATTCTTTTAATTTTTATTTATTTATGTATTTATTTTATTCTTATACCAACACAAACACCATCACCACCAGTTCCGACACGCACAGTCATACGCAGCAGCAGCAGCAGTACAGACAGCACACACCAGTACCACCGCACACCGTCACACGCACGGTCGGTGTGGTTGCACAAGCACACACACCATATTTCGGCCAACGGATCTTTGGCCTTCGTCGGGACACCTGGATGACAACAACAAAAACACTAACAGTCCCAAATAAATTCCTTAAATAATTCCCCCAACATTCCATTTAAGAATGGATTTTGTCCCAAAAAATAAAATCTAATTCCACTGTAATTTTCCATTTATTGGAGTAACAAAACAACATCAACCATAAGAATAAATTTAAATTTTAAAATATTAGTCCAATTTGTGCCTAAAGTCTGATGAGTTGCTAGTGTTGTGGTGGTGTGTTTGTGCACCAGCATCATCACCACATACCACAGTGTGCACAGTGCATTTTTGCACTCAATGGTGGTGACAGGTCGGGTCGGGTGGGTAGTGCAAATAATGCACAGTCTAGCGACCAACCACACACACACAAAGCTATGGGGTGAATCTGAATGGATCATCATATTCTAAAACAAGATAAAATAAAAAATAAAAACAAACTACTAATGAAAATACGACTTAAAAGTTTTTCTTTTTCCTAAAACAATTTTTTACTCGAGTTTGGTAATGAAGGAATGAAGGACATCCATCCAGACAGCCAGGCTAGCCATCAAGCTCCCCTCGATGGAACCACAGACAGAGTTCAACAACGAACAAAAAGATGAAAATATTTTTGTTTTAAGACCGGAAGAACGTTTTCACATATGAGACTTATCTTGTTTCTTAAATGTAAATAATGGAAAGAAATTGATAATCAGTGTTTTTGCTTTTGCTTACATTTGAGATTTCAAATAATTTAAAATAGCTTTCTCTTTATTTTAATTTTCCATTTATTTACTTTGATGTTCACACTTTTACGACGTTACAACGAAACTAAATCTAAGTTTAAAACAGTAGCTTTTTTCTTCATTAAGAATTTCGTTTAAGTTAAAATTAATCTAAATTTTTCACTAACATTCTGAAATTAATAATGATTTTTTCCTCTTACAATCCAATAGTTGTTAAGTTAATTTTATTTTTTCAATTTTGATTAACAACTCCCGCCAGATTAACTACTTATAGTTGCTGATTTTGAATCGATGTTTTTTTTTTAAATAAGTCTATATTTTAAGAAAACAATTAACATGACTAATTTTTTAACTAGAGAGATAAATATCAGAATTTTTTAAAACTAAAATGATTTCATTTTCATGAATTTGTTGTTTTTATTTTTATTCTGAGAAAACCCAACAAAGATTTGTGCAATAAAAAGTTTAAATTGTGACTTTGTAAGAAACCTAAAAATTAAATAATTGACAATAACTTCGCAAAAAAAACAAAACACTTTAACTTTTTCACTCACAACCAGTAATTATATCAAAACATGAAAATTAATCTCAAAGTTAAAAAGATAAAATAACTATATCGATGAACAATTTCGTGGATGTACAAGAAATTCATTTTATTTCTATTATTACTTTTTAAAGTCATGTCCTTCCTTGATGATTACTGCAGTTAATGATGGGTATGGGATAGGATTTTAAACGTTTACAAAAAAGGAAAACTGACTCCAAGGAGGTAAAAGGTCAAACTTTTTTTCTCAACTAAACTGGAGGGTATATTTTTTTCCAATACCCAAAAGAAAAAACATGAACTATTTTCTTTAAATTGAATTATTGTATAAAATAAAAAAAAAATGATAAATAAGTAAATCTTACCTTTTTCAGTTTAACTGGAATATTTTTTTTATTTAGCCTTTAACAGTAAAAAAAATGTGTAATCGTTTTCCATGATTTAATAATGAACTAGCTTGTCTGTTGTTGTTGTGTCTGGTGTTGTGTTGTTGTGGTCTATGGTTAATAATTAAGCAATTTAAATTTTCTATATGCATACCAAAAAAACAGCTGATTTTTTAATCACCTTTAAAACAGAATTTTATTCAGGGGTTTATAGTATATCCCAAGAAGAAAGATGTAGGTGTGGGTGTCTAGTTTGAAACCCAGGTAATTTTTCGTCGGGAAATTTCTTTTTTTTCACCCATTCAAAAAAAGATAAGGTCGTTATTGTGTGATTGATATCTGTCATGATTTTTAACGGGTCTCTGTGTCTTTTTTCCCCTTGTATATTTACAACCGGAAAATGATGCTTTCAAATCTTATCTTCTTCTTAGCCATGAGAGTCCACACTCACTCCTTTATCCTTCCAGCCTTTTTTTTTTAAATTTGGTTTGTTGTTGTTGTTCGATTTTTTTAGGGCGGAGGAGGGGTCTCGTTTTAAAAATAGGGCCTTTTGTGCGTTAAAAACCAAAAAGGTGAGGGGTCTTTTCTAAATAAATACTTCACTTTTGTTTCGTTCTTGCGTGTGTTTACACAGCCACAGAGAGAGAGAGAGAGAGAGAGAGAGAGAGAGAGAAAGAGAGCACTTGCAGCCAGTCTGAGCAGCAGCAGCACCAGCACGTCACGACCCTACCTCTCACCCAGTGGTTTATTTTCAGTCGACTTAATCATGTGGGTGGGAGCAGGAGAGCTAACTAGTTCCTAGGCTTTTTATTTTTTGTTGTTAATCACCTCCAGCAAAAAAAAATAGAAACGATAAATAAATATCGACATGTAGAAAAAAAATTAAATAAATAAACAGATAACCCTCGCTTTCGTTTGTTGATGTTGTTGCAGCTTTTTTTTTTTTTTTTATATGACTCGACTGACTGTCTCTTTATCTTTTGTTCTTTTCAACAACCGCATTTTATTTTCCAGCAAATTTATTGCTAAAAATAGCAAATATTTTATTTCGTTAAGGCGTGGTAACTTGTCTCTGCAGGCATTTAACTTTTTTCTTTATCGCTAGAAAAAATAACTGATTATCTATATTTTTCTTTTTTTTTTAAAGCCACTTTTTGTTATTCATTCTAAATATATTTTTAAATTTTTTCATTTTTAGGCACATACAATATATTGTAAAAACAAAATGCATTTCACCCAGAAAGCAAGCATTTGCAATTATTTCACTTGAAATAAAATTTCTAATAAAATTAAATTTGAAAAAGAAGTTAAAATAAATAGTCACTCACTCACTGTGTTTTAATAATTTTAAAATGATTTTATAAATAATTTTGACCACCTTTTTTAGTCAATCTTTTCATTTTATACATATTTTGATTGTTGAAAGGAATTTATAAGAAATTGCAGGGCTTGGAGTGAATAAATAGGGCTTTTTGACCTTGGAAATGGCTGGAAATTTTTTGAATTATCATTTGTTTTTTAGAAAATAAAAAATCACGGTTAGTAGAAAAAATAAAACTTTAACTTGATTTGCAGTTTATATATATATTTCTAAATTTAAGTTGTTTTAAATATGAATCTTGTAGTTAGAAAAAGTGCAAGACTGATTGTTATTGTTTGACTGAAAGAAAATTTTCTTAAAAATATGATTGGACTGAATGAATGACAACATCGCAGTTCTCTCCCTTCATTAGTAGAAATCTTTAATGATAAATTCCTTGCCCATATGTCTCTAAAAACGTCTTGATTTCATTTTGTGTCAAAAATAACACAAAAAGATTTCAATGGGTCGTCGTTGCTAAAATAATTGATTGGAATCCCAAGTGTTTTATCTTTGAATAAAACATGCACCAAATGGGACTGAGTCTAGTAGACCGAGCTGGCTAAATTGAACTAAACTTTCAGCGTGTTTGGTCAACATTCAACAAACGACAATAACGGTCACCCAACTAGACAAGATTTGGGTTAATTTTTTTTTTTTTCTTTCTCCTACAAAATTATTTAGTAAAGTTATTATGCCCGAAACGACGGCCACGTCCACACTACTGTCCGAGTGTTGTATGGTGTTGGTTGGAGTGGGATTAGTGAGTTTGCAACCACTGCAACAACAACATTAACAACAACAACGAGTAGGTAGAACAAAGTGCTGCCTGCAGGCAGCACTGATGATAATCTGCAGCTGCAGAGCTCTGAGGCTGAGCTTAGCTTTTTAGTGCACTCACTACTAGTGCACAGTGCACGCACCAAGAGCAAAGTGCACTTACTAATGCTTGCACTGTGACCATAGTGGTCTGGTGCTGCTGCCTGCAGTGCAGTGATGATGATGTCGTGTTGTGGGTATTGGTGGTATGTGGTTATTACACTCCCTACAGGTGGTGTGGGTGGGTGTGCTACTGCTGGTGTGGGTGAGTGCTGCTCTGCTGATGCTCCACTCAGCAGTGCCACCACACCATACCAACACCACCAACCACTCACCAGTTACAGTGTGATGACTGGTGATAGTGAGTGCTGGTGCTGGCTGGTGCATTTTCCTCGTCCATTCTAACATATTTGTGTGTCCACGCACACCAGTTAGTCCACACCACACCACAGAGAGCACGCTACTTTACCTGTTATTGCTCTTGATGTTCTTTTTCTGCTTCAGCAAAAATGAATTCATTTCGATGTTGCTCTCCTCTGCCCGTTCACGTCAAGACTAATAATAATACTCTTAGGGAAAGGTTTAACCCTTTAAACCCCAAAGAACCGATATATCGGCCCTGGCGATCTAAAGGCAAAAGAAGAGGCACATACAACGATATTTCAACCTCCACTTTTGGGCCCTGACTTAGCAATATTGCCAAGAGACGTTGTCAGAGACGATCTATTAAAGAACCATATTAGGGTCAAAATGTCAGTGTGTCTTTTTTTGCCTTTGGTTACTAAGGCCGATATATCGGGTCGAAGGGTTAAATTCATGCATCCATTCCTCCCAGCTATGGATTATTGTATTTATGAAAAAAAAAACAAAAAAAACGCGTGGCTGGACAATGTAACGAACGTTTATCAAAAATGATTGTTCTCGGCATTATGACATGACATAAAAAGGTTGATATGCCGTAAAACAAAATAAACAACATTAAATTATTTATAGTGGGGTAGGGGTGGAGTCTGGAGTGGTAGTGGAGTGGATGCTGGTGGCTGATCTGGTGACCGTGCCGTGACTGTTGTGCTGGTGTGTGTGCACTCACTGCCTGGGTGCTCCTGGGTCCTTCTGATTTTTGTTTATTTCGTTTTTTAAAACACCTTTGGATCCTGACTTATCAAGAATTACCAAGTAGTCAACAGAGCCTTTAGCCTTTACATAAGAGGAATAGTAACAGTGAACACATTACTACAACACATACATCAATATTTTGGCCCTAATGTGTCACATTAGGGCCAAAATATTGATGTATGTGTTGTCTTCTTTTGCATAACGGTGTCAGGGCCGATATATCGGCTTTCTAAAGTCCATAAGTGTCAATGGTTGGTGCGTGTGTTTGGTAGCTGGTGTGGTTGGTGGTGTGTCTGCTTTCGCTTGACCTTCTTCCTTTATTCTCTTAATATATTTGTGTGTTGGTAAAAGCTCGGGCTCTGGGTGGGATCGTATTACGCAAGTTCAAATCCCAGTCTAAAACCTTTACTTTCACTTTAGCAGCCTCGGGCAGATGGGGCTCGTTAACCCGGGAGAGCATCTCATCTAGGTAAGGGGTAACACCAAATGTAAAAAGCCCGGGTAAGAGCACGTAAAAATGGCCTTGTGCCAAACTTGGGTCGGTGGTGCTGGTGTGGTGCTCTCACCAAGTAAATATAATATTTGTGTGTTGTTTGTGTGCCTACGCTGCCTCCAGCGTGTGACATGTATGTGCGGTCGTTCGTTAGCATGTTTTAGTGTGGGGACTGGTGGTGCAAGTTGGTGCAACTGATGCGGATGCGGGTGCGGGTGCGCTCTCTTTTTATCCAATTTGTTTTATGCCCCATATCTTATTCTTTAATTTTTGTTAATTTCTTTTTTACGCAATTGTTAGGGTTCTTTTAACTCATTTTAAAACTTTTGTTGATAAAAACAAGTTTTTGAAGGCTTTTTGACACACAACACAGTAACTGTTGAGTGTTGGTTGCTGCTAGCTGGCGTTTTTTAGTTTAATGTTTGTTTTGTTTAACTAATAATTTATTTTTTTCTTTCTTCCATTGTATTTTAATTAATAGCAATTGTGACGCGACACATGAGCGAGTAGCAAGAAGCACACGCACCGCACCACACCACATCACACTCACACACCACCAGTCACAAAGAACAGAGCACTCTCGGCAGTCAGCAGCAGTAAACATTAATTCAAAAGTGATGTTGTTTTTGAGCAGGAAGACCTCTCCTCACTCGTTCAGGCTTGTTTTAGTTTTCCGTTGTTGAGTTTTTGCAGGCTCGGAATAGACTGAGACTCCCAGACCTCCAGGTCGAACTGAACAGACAGGCTATGTAGCTTAACTTTGGTGATCTGGCGGGAACCAGTGTCTCAAACGAGACTTGACCTTTACAAACGTGTTGTTGAGGGATTTATTTACTTGGTCAAACCAAACAGTAAACAGTACCCCCAACCCAAGTTAGGCGCAAGAAGACCAATTTACGTGGTCGTTTATTGTGTTATCAGGGCCGTGTTTATTGCAGAAGCATTCACAATGTTAGAGGAAGCATAAGGTGGGTTTGGTGTGAAAGGCGAATTCTTGATTAAATACGGTCCTGACAACACAATAACAAGCACGTAAATTCGCCTTCCTTGCCTTGGCCTTGCCTAACTTGGGTTGGGGCTACTACTGTTTGAGAAGAGAATTTTTTTGCCTTAAATACAATCTGTTTGATTATTCGTTCATGCGACAAACTATAAAGAAATATCCAGTTACATGAAAGGAAGATAAAAAAGGCTTTTCTTACTTGGTATCTATCACACGTCTTATTTCCTCTTCTTTGGAGGTGAAAAGATTGCGTAATCGCCCTTTTTTTAGCGAAGGGAATAAAAATGAAACAAAATTGACAATTCGTACACAAACAAATACTCCAAAACTAAATCAACATTGACAAAGAAGAAACGAACGACAATGAATACAAAAACAATTATTAGGATAACGGTTGGAAAAAGAGTAAATATTTGAATCAAGAAATATCGTCTTTTTGATGGGAAAATAATAACGTGACCCGTCCGTGATTATTGCAAAGCGTGCGTTTCGAACCTGTTAATCATTATTAAATAAGTACACAAGTGTTAGAAATAAGGCTTATTTCTAACACTTGTGTACACAGGAATTATCGTTGAACAATAATAATTATAATTTAGTATATTTGGTAAATATTGGTAAAAGCTCGGGCTCTGGAATCGTATTACGCGAGTTCAAACCTCAGTCAAAACTATTGTATTCACTTTAGCTGCCTCGGGCAGATAGGGCTCGTTGACTCGGGAGAGCAGCTTATCTAGGTGAAGGGTAACACCGAATGTAAAAAGCCCGGGTAAGAGCACGTAAAAATGGCC
>JAUZSX010354245.1:0-10008 GCA_034780655.1 Idiosepius hallami
AATATTCACCTACTCTGCTTGTACCTCAATGTCTTCATTCAAATTCACTGTTTTTTTTTGTTTTTTTAACAAAGACATTGAGGTACAAGCAGCGTGGGTGAATATTTGAAAATGAGGTAATATCTTTGAAATATTATAAAAAGTTAACAAATTATATGCATCATTTAAGCCTTATAAAAAAAAAATTATTTATTTATTATATATTATATGTTATATGATGCTTCAGAAGAACTATAATCTATTATCTTTTGAAATATTAATTTCAGGTAAAAACTTAAGGAAATACTATTTGACTAAAATGTTTTTCCTCGGTATGGGTTTGCATTTGGCTCTCCAATGGTGAATTTCCTAAAAACGATCTTTGAACTTTAAAGTGTTTTCCCCTGTTATGAGTTCTTAAGTGATTTTTTAAATGTGATTTCTGTGAAAAACTTGACCCACACTCTTGACAAACAAAAGGCTTTTCCCCAGTATGTATCCGCATGTGAGTTTTTAGAGTTGAATTCATTGAAAAAGCTGCTCCACATTCTTTGCAAGTGTAAGGCTTTTCTCCCGTATGTGTTCGAATATGTTTAGTCAAACCAGAACTATCAGCAAATGCTGATCCACACACTTGACATGGATATGGTTTTTCACCTGTGTGGATTCGTAAATGTTTTTTAAAAGATGAATTTTCAGAAAATGCAGACCCACAAACTTGACAAGAGAAGGGTTTTTCTCCTGTGTGTGTTCGCATGTGAATTTTCATAGCAGAATTAGAAGTAAATGATGATTGACACACTTGACAAAAAAAGGGCTTTATGCCAGTGTGAATTTCCATGTGTTTTTTAAGATGTGAACCCCAAGTAAAAGCAGATGGACACAATTTACACTTATAATGTTTTTCCCCTGTATGTAATCGCATATGGGTTTTTAAAGATGACTTTTGTGAAAATGATGCACCACATAATTTACAATTAAAAGGCTTTTCTCCCGTGTGCATTTTCATGTGTCTTTTCAAATGTGAGTTCCATGCAAAAGAGGATTGACAAATGTGACAAGTAAAAAGGTTTTTTTTACTATAAGTTTGTTTATTGGCTTTTAAGGATGATTTCTGTAAAACTTCTGATCCACTCGTCTTGGAATTAGGAGGATTTTCTTTGCTACTAGTTTGCATTTGGACTTGGAGATAAGAATTCAATGATAATTCTGGTTCACAGTTGTTAAAAGTAAAAGGTTTTTCTTCAGTATGATTTTGGCTAAGCATTTTCAAAGATGAATTTTGAGGAAAAACTGATAAACATACTTGACAAATATGAGGTTTTTCATCAGTAAGAATTTGCGAGTAACTTTTAAAATGTGAAAATGCTGATCCACAAATATTACAAGTAAAATGTTTTTCCTCAGTATTAGTTTGCACGTGCATTTTAATTTATTAACTCTGTGAAAAATTTTGGTTCACATACTTGACAATTAAAAAGGTTTTACTTTTGAAAAAAACTTCTTTTTTTTCCTGATTGTACATTTAACCAGATGTCTAACAGTGACCTTTATTTTAATGATTCCATTTCTTCAAATTTTAAAAAAAAATAATTTCTTTCTGGTAAGTAATTAACATTTTTTTCTAACATTTGTAGAAAGAAAAACAAATTCTTTACTTCTCTTTTGTAGTTCAAAAAATGAAACAAATTTTTTGAATTGATTGAATTTTTATTTCTTAATTTAGTTTTTTTTTTTTTTTTTTAACCTTTTCTTGATTCTGTAAATAAAAAAAAGAAGCCTTGTAAGAAAATAAAACAAACAGAATTATAATTATGATATCTACTTGGTGAGCACCCTCAAGTTTGGCACAAGGCCATTTTTACGTGCTCTTACCCGGGCTTTATATATTCGGTGTTACCCTTCACCTAGATGAACTGCTCTCCCGAGCTAACGATCCCCATCTGCTCGAGGCAGCTAAAGTGAAAGTAATGCTTTTGACTGGGATTTGAAAATTATAATTTTGAGAATTATAATTTATATTCAAATAACTAAAAATATTGCTAGTTCTAAACAAATCAATATAATATAAAAATCAGATTGTGTGGTTTGTATGAGACCCTGCATTTTGTAACTCTTCAGAAAATGAAACCACGATAGTTATTTTAAAAAATTGCTTGATCCAGTAAAATTTGCACTTGTACAGCATTGCCTTCATGTATATTAGACTTCCTTAACTACCATAAAATAAGAACTAGAAATTGTTTTTTTTAAATAAAATTACTGAAACTGAATTTAGTATGAAAAAGCATTAGAAATGAATTTAGTAGAAAAAAGCATTAGTAAAAAAAATCATTAGAAATGAATTTAATATAAAAAACATTAAAAATGAATTTAGTATAAAAAGCATTAGAAATGATTTTTGTAGAAAAAAAGCATTAGAAATGAATCTAGTAGAAAAAAGCATTAGAAATTAATTTAGTATTAAAAAATCATTAGAAATGAATTTAGTAGAAAAAAGCATTAGAAATGAATTTAGTAGAAAAAATAAATTAGAAATGAATTCAGTATAAAAAAAGCATTCACAATGATTTTAGTATCAGAAAATCATTAGAAATGAATTTAGCATTAAAAATCATTATAAATGAATTTAGTATAAAAAATGCATTAGAAATGAATTTAGTATAAAAAATCAATAGAAATGAATTTAATATTTAAAAAATCATTAGAAATGAAATTAGTATTTAAAAAATTATAAGAAATAAATATAGTATAAAAAGCATTAGAAATTAATTTAGAATAAAATAAAGCATTAGAAATGAATTTAGTATGAAAAAAAAATTAGAAATGAATTTAGTATAAAAAAATCATTAGAAACGAATTCAGTATTAAAAAATCATTAGAAATAAATTTAGTAGAAAAAAGTATTCACTGCTTTCCAATATAATAGACTTGTGTAAATACTTTAGAGATAAGTTTCAGGCTTTGGGCAAATCAAGGCAATACTTTTTGTATTTTAGAATATTTTGCATTGGAAAAAAATGTTTCTTTTTTTCTTTTCATTTCTTTATTGACAAATTTTAATGAGGGTTAATTGTTTTTAAAAAATATTTTCAAATATTTAATAATTATTGATTATTTTTACATCTATTAAATTATCAGATATGATTTGAATACTTTTATTTTACAAAAGAAAAAAGTAAAAGTAATGACAAATATATATTGTATGGGCAGCAAAGTTAAGTTGGAGTATTGGTAAAAGCTCAGGCTACGGAACCATAGTATGTGAGTTCAAATCCCAATCAAAAATTGCATTCACCTTTAGCTGCCCCGGGCAGATGAGGCTCGTTAACTTGGGAGAGCATCTCATTAAGATGAAGGGTAATACCGAATGTAAAATGCCCGGTTAAGAGCACGTAAAAATGGCTTGGTGCCAACTTGGGTGGGTGAATGATGAGTGGTGCTCTCACCAATTAAATATAATATCGACTAATGAAATTGAAACATTTTTTTAACAATATTTTTTTCAGTGAACTAAAAAACTATGTTTCAGAAATACAAACAATTAAATTAGCACTTTGTAACTTTGTAAAAAGAGGCACAATTGTGCAATCTTGTCAAATTTTTTTTTTTTTACATTTTTAAAAAATTTTCCACTCCCTAAATATCATAAATTATTTAGGAAAAAAATTAAATCATTATAAAGTAAAATTAATTTTTTTAGAAAGTTTATCTCCTTATTTTCTTTTGAAGCAATAAAGATGATAATTATTCTTTGGTGGCTTTTCACACTGTGCCGTCAATCTATCAAAAAGGAGGCATTAATCCACTTGGGACATAATTACATTTACAACTTCTACAATTAGATAATTACTTTCTCTTTTTAATTATAAGTGCATAAAGTTACGTTTGCTACGAATACGTTATTATAAAATGTTTTTTTTCTTCTTATATTGAATATTTATTCTTTTTTTTTGTTTTAATTTGTTTTATTTTGTTTGGTTTTGTCTGTATATTTTTGTTCATTTTTATATTGTTTTTGTTTAATTTATAAATATTTAAAAATATGAAAACTGAAACCATTAACCAAAATCACGTGCTGACAATTAGGGAAATTAAGGCAAAGAGGTGGACCTTTTCAAACTTTATGGAATTTTGTTGCAGGCAATGATTTGGAAGCAATTATTTCTCATGATAATTGTTATTTTTGTTTAATGAATTTTGTTATTTTCATAATAATTAGTTCTGTTAAATAAATTAATTCAATATTTTCATATTAATTATGCCTTTGTTCGTTGTCTCATCGAAAGTGAAAAATGAAATAGGACCCAAATAGATTAATGAATGCCCCCTTTCTGAGAGATTGGCGTCACAGTGTAAAAAGCCACCCTAAGGTGTGAGTAGTACAATACAAAAAAGGTAAGTGTTGAAAAGTCGTTCGTTATGAAGGTATTAATGCAGGTATGGAACGAACTTTCGGGTTGTTTGAAAAATGGAATGGAAATTCTTAATGTAGTGCCATAAACGGAAAACGAAAGTAACTGTTAACCAACTTATTATGTGTTAACCAACTTATAATGAAAATACTAAAGAATATCTAAACAAAATGATTTTTATTAACAAACGAGAGAAGAAAGTAACCAATAGCAATACAACAAACTATCATTTAAAAAAAAAAAAAATTGACAGTTATTGCTTTTGTTCTTTCATTAAAAAAAAATTTTTTTTTAATTACTGATAATTTGTTGTATTGTTTTCTTTCTACTCCCGTTTGTTAAAAATTGTTTATTTTATATTGATTAATAGTTACTTACGTTTTCCGTATGTGGCACTACATTAAGAATTTACATTCCATTTTTTTAAACAACCCGAAAATTCGTTTCTCTACTGCAATCCTGCATTAACTCTTTCGACCCTAGAGGGCCGATATATCGGCCTAAGAAACCTAAGCCAAAAATAGAGACACTGAAATTTTGACTCTAATATGGTCTTTTGATATAACAGCTTTCAGTTTTTCATAACGGTATTAACCCTTTAAACCCTAAATATATAATATATCGGCCCAGGCAATTTAAGGCAAAAGAAAACCCACTAAACACCAATATTTCGGCCTAAATTTTTGGACGCTGACTTAACTAAATTAACAACTAGTCACTCAGAGCTGTTTTATCAAAAGACCATATTAGAGTCAAAATTTCAGTGTCTCTATTTTTGGCTTAAATAATGCAGGTTTTGTTATTATATTTTTTTTTATTTGTTATATTTCGGGGATATGACCCCATCCTCAAACATCCCGCCACGCTGGTCCTTCCATGCCTCCGTTTAATTCTGTTTCTTTTTTTTCTCTCTTTTTGTTTGTGTTTTGTAGTCATGACATGATTCTATCATGATTTGTGCGTCATTTGTATTGTCTTTGTTCTAATGTACATGGCGGGATGTTTGAGAATAAGGTCATATCCCCAAAATATAACAAATAAAAAAAAAAATAATAACAAAACCTGCATCATTTAAGCCTTTATAAAAAAAAAATATTTATTATATATTACATAATGCTTCAGAAGAACTATAATTTATTAATTAAACAGAAATTAATTAAATCCAGTAGTTTTATCTAATTAGTAGAAAAGTTCCAAGTTGAAGGGAAAAAATGATTTTAAAAAGTTTAAATCTGGTTTCTTACATTAAGTATTTTGAAATATAAATTATAAATTTATTATCACTAAATTTGCTTGAGTTTATTTTTTGAATGAATTCTTTTTTTAATTTTCAGAGCGGAAAAAGTTTAAACCAAAAAATCCGATGGAAAGAAAAAATCCCGCTCATCTGAAAAAAACAAGCAAAGGCTTCTAATTAATATTTCTCAAAAAGAAATATTAAAAATAATCCCACATTTCCTCCAGCTATGGGTGGATCGTGCATATTGTGTTATTCATAATACTATGTGTGCACCAAAAACAGTTTATTAAAAATAATTGTTCTAAGCATTAAATGAGCTAAAAAGGTTGATATTATATTTACTTGGTGAGCACCAACCCAAGTTTGGCTCAAGGCCATTTTATGTGTTCTTATCAGGGCTTTTTACATTCGGTGTTACCCTTCATTTAGATGAGCTGCTCTCCCTAGTTAAAAAGCCCCATCTGTCCGAAGCAGCTAAAGTTAAATACAATGCTTTTTGACTGGGATTTGAACTCACGTACTACAATTCCTGTTCCCCAGCTTTTACCAATGCTCCAACTTTGCTGCCCTTAAAAGGTTGATATGCTGTTAAAACAAAACAGAAAATTAATTCATCTCAAATGTTACTGATTACCTATAATTTAATTATTCAAGGCCATAAAGATTTATGCATGGAAAGATTAGTACTTTCTTCTCCCTTTATTCAATAATATATATATGGTGAGCAGCACCAACCAAGTTTAGCACAAGGTCATTTTTAAGGTGAATGTAATGGTTTTGACAGGGATTCGAACTTGTGTCCTACGATTCCAGGGCCCAAGCTTTTACCAATGCACCAACTACGCTACCCAAATATTATATTTACTTGATGAGCTGCACCAACCAAGTTTGGCACAAGGTCATTTTTAAGATGAATGCAATGGTTTTGAATAGGATTTGAACTTGTGTCCTAAGATTCCAAGGCCCAAGCTTTTACCAATGTTCCACTTTTACTGCCCTCTTCATTTATTTGATAAAGCAAACAGTTTAATGGGTCATTCTAAATGCACTGAACTCTTTTGATTGTTTGACATGGAGGAATACATGCAAGAGAAAAAAACCTTTTGTTGTAAGGTCTGCAATTTAGTTTATCCAAAACCAAAGCTAAAATCGCATATGCTTACTCACATTCAGCAGAAACCATTCTCTTGTAAGATCTGTGAAACAATATTCTTATGTCATTTAGATCTAAAAAAACATATGTTAACGCATACCAGAGAGAAAAGGAATTCTTGTCAAGTGTGTGGAACATCATTTACATGGAATTCACGTTTAAAAAGACACATGCGAACTCATACCGATGAAAAGCCTTTTACTTGTCAAGTGTGTGGCTCAGCATTTTCAGAAAATTCAAATTTAAGAAGACATATGCAAACACATACAGGGCGGAAACCTTTTACTTGTGAATTGTGTGACTCTGCTTTTTCAGAGAAATCAAATTTAAAAAGACATATGCAGCTGCATACTGGGGAGAAACCTTTTACTTGCCAAGTATGTGGCTCATCATTTTCACAGAATTCAGACTTGAAAATTCATATACGAATTCATACTGGTGAAAAACCTTATACTTGTCAAGTATGTGGAACTGCATTTTCACAGAATTCAGATTTGAAAAAACATATGCGAATTCATACTGGGGAAAAACCGTTTACTTGTAATGTGTGTGGATCGGCATTTTCACAGAAATCGAATTTAAAAATGCATATGCAAACTCATATAAGAGTAAATCTTTTTACTTGCCATGTGTGTGGATCAGCCTATACAAGAAATTCAAATTTGAAAAACCATATGAGAATTCATACCTGATAATACGTCATCATTGGAGTAACTGAGCTCATGAAAAATAATTTTAAAAAGTATTTAGCAAGCATACCCGGTGAACCCAGTGTAAACAATTGCACTGAAAGGGACAGCTAAAATTCTGAAAGATCTCTTGGTTGGACTCATTAAAATACAGGGGTTAGACAAAATAATGGAAACACCTTGACATTTCTAAAATCTAATAGATCGGCCATTTTCATTCTTTTTTCTAATATGAAATATCTAAACTAAAAAAGATAAATTGAACCAATTAATTCAGGATAACAACAGAAATAAGAAAAAAAAAGATTTTTATAATTTATTTTAAATTATTTTAAGTGTTTTAAATTGGATGCTAAATTCCAGGTGTTTCCATTATTCTGTCCAACTCCTGTATATTATAACTATTTATTTCTACTAAAATCTACCGTTTGACTGCGATGTGCTTTGACTATTAGGAATGAAAATGAGATGTTCCTATTGCATAATATGACCATAAGGATATTTGATCCATCTGAATGGAAATGGAATCTTCCAACTGTTTAAAACGACTGTAAGGTCTTTTAGCTCCTGCAAATGGAAACATAATATTCTAACTACTTACTATGACGGGGAGACTCTTTGACTTCTTTGAACGAAAATGGAATATTCCAACTGCATAGTTCGACTGTAAGGCTCTTTGAATTAAAATGGAATATTCCATCTGCATAGTTCGACTGTAAGGCTCTTTGAGTTAAAATGGAATATTCCAACTGCTTAGTTCGACTGTGAGGCTCTTTGAATAAAAATGGAAAATTCCAACTGCATAGTTCGACTGTAAGGCTCTTTGAATTAAAATGGAATATTCCAACTGCTTAGTTCGACTGTGAGGCTCTTTGAATTAAAATGGAATATTCCAACTACTCAGTTCGACTGTAAGGCTCTTTGAATTAAAATGGAATATTCCAACTGCATAGTTCGACTGTAAGGCTCTTTGAATTAAAATGGAATATTCCAACTGCATAGTTCGACTGTAAGGCTCTTTAAATAAAAATGGAATATTTCAACTGCCAAAGAACCAATCGTCCTAAAGTTGCCTACTTAGTCTTGATATCGATTATAACGAAATAATAAAATAAGTTTGATGTTCGTCTTTGATGACCTTTGTCCCGTCTGGATGTAAATGGAATGTTCAAACTTCTTAGTACGACTGGGACGTCCTTTGAACCTTCTGAATAAAAAAGAAATATTCAAAACTTCTAAAGAATATTTTTTTAAGATCCTCTGTTCTTTCTTGTAATCATCAATTAAATCCGATATTCTTGGCTCGTTTGTGATAAAGTATCAATAAAATCGACTCTGCAGGAAATCCTCTTAGGACAATGGAAAACTAGTTAGACATTGGAATCATAATATGCGAGTTCGAATCCTAGTTGTTCCATTTACATTTTTTATATAATTTTTCAAGGCTTTACAACGCAGATTGAGTATTTTGGTAGAAACAGACACTTAGACACAGACACTTTTATAGATATAAAAACATATTTATAGAAAAATGACAATGTATACCTGAACGAGGGTCTTTGACAAAATATTTGCCCATTTTTGGTATAGAGACTTGAAATTTAATATAACAGATAGTCGGGTCTACGGAACAATTTAGATTTGGTTTTGGTGCGGAAAAATAGCGACTAATTAAAAAATTGGATCGTTTGGGGTCCTTAGCGTCCCCTGTTTGGTTGATGAATTGGTTATTGGGGTTTAAAAATTACGGTAATTTACCGCAGTAATTTTTACAGTAAATTTTACAATTTTACAATTTTTAGAAAAATATATAAAAAAACAACAAAAAAAAAAACAGATCAAAATGAGCACAAAATGAGCTTTAAAGAAAAACCCGAAGCGAAACCAAGTAATATTTACTCGTTTCTAAAAAAAAATTTAAATTACATTTAAAAATTAAGATCAGTAGTTTCTAAAAAATTGTTTTTAAATTACAATTAAAAATAAGAATCAGTAGTTTCTAAAAAAAAATTTTTTTAAATTACAGTTAAAACTCGGAATTACTCGTCTCTAAAAATAATTTATATTACTATAAAAATTCAGAATTTTTCGTTTCTAAAAAATGTTTTTAATCACAATTAATTCAAAATTTAAAACTCAGAATCACTTGTCTCTAAAAAAATCATCGAAATTATAATTAAAATCAAAAAATTACAAATTTCTAAAAAAAATATTTTAAATTACCATTAAAACTTTAAATATATCGTTACTAAAAAATGTTTCAATTACAATTAAAATAAAAATATTTCGCTCTTAAAAAGTTTTTAAATAACAGTTCAAACTCAGAATAGCCCGTATTAAAAAGAATATATATATTTAAAATTAAAACTAAGGATTAGTCGTTATATAAACTAGAGATTCGCGCACAAATACAAACGTTTTTTTTTATATCTTTAATCTGATCGCTCTCACAAGTCAAGAGAAGATAACATTCAAGTGCTATTGTTTATCAGTAACAAGGAATTATGGGTAAATTCACAGGATTAAACTACT
>JAUZSX010354256.1:0-10008 GCA_034780655.1 Idiosepius hallami
TTCGTTTCATTTCTATTTGTTTATTTCTACAGACGACGTCGCTTAATTTTTTTTTGTACTGGAATTAAAAGTACACGACCCAAAATCTGCTAAGATTGAATCCAGGACACCCGTAATCTACCCCTAAACCGATCACTATCAGCCGGCAAACATTATCAACCTTATCCGCTTTTTTTTCTTTTCTCTAACTCACTATATCTCTATCTCTGTCTTACACACACTCTCTCTTTTGTATTGTCTTCATTATTTTACCTACTCATTTTTTTTACTTACTCAAGTTTTTTTTTTCGGCAACCACTCAACCCTAACCCACTCGTAAACGATAGCAAACCTGTCACCTACCCAATACACTCTAAAGAAAAAAAAGAAAGGAAGAAAGGTAGGAACAAAGACAACAATACCCTGTCACCTATACTCTACCATTAAACCCACATATAGTCACAAATGAACAGCATAGATAGCAGGGCGACTTTTGCTTGCTTCCATTCATATAAGACGTGTGTCACAAGTCCAATTAACTTTTCCGAAGCTTTCTTTTTTTTTGAGTCGAGGTTTTCTAACACATTTGTTCATATAAATACTAGAAACAGTGTAAGTTCTTGTACAATTTTAACCGCATATCAACTTTTTTAGTTTACAATTGCAGGGAAGAATAATAAATTTGATAAACATCTTTTTCTAAAATATGTATTTTGTAGAACAATAAGTTAACATAACTAAAATGAGCAAGATTCAAACTTTTTAAAATCATATTGTCTAAAAAATGTTATAGAGTGATTGAGATTCGAACTCGTATTTCGATTTCTAAGTGGCAGCACTGATCGACAAGTAGCACAATTTCGTGATTTTTAAACTTTGTATTAACTGTTAAACTTTTCGTACTTCTATTCCCAAATCAAGTGTTATATTGATAATACATTAAACTTCAGACCTATTTCAAAAGGTACATGAGAAACGAACAAATCAAAATCGGTAATGTCCATCGGACCCTTTATATGATCTACAGTAATACATTTCTCTTATCCTGTCTTCTTTAACTCGGTAGAAATTGTAATTTAAAGAAATATTAGTAACTATCACTTGTAAGAATTGAACCTTGACCTTCTAGGGCTTGTCATTTTGAATTGAGTGTAAATTAATCAATGCCTTTAATTAAAGAAACGATTTATTCGTAGACAAAAATTACCATATAACAAACCAGAACTATAGCTTATTATGGCTTCTCAACCTAATCGGAAAGTTTTATATTGCTTTTTTTTGTTTTTGAATTCAATATGAAATTACATACAGATTACTTGAAAATGCTAAAAGATGAGACAAAAATGATAAACTTTTAATCATCATTAAGATACCGTTTTATACAGTAACAATAGATAATATGCCTGTTGACAGTATTGCAATGTAAAGGATGGTTTAAATGGTTTTGTTACTTATTTAATCGTTATTCTTTGTTAGAACGGTTGACAAAACGAATGTTGAAAGAGTGGTCAAAGAACACTTTAGAATTAAAGGACATTTTTTTTATAAAGTACAGTTTCGAGCGTTATTTTTTGCGATAACAACAATAGTCTTCATACGTATCTTCTTGCGTGACATTTTTAGAGTCAATAATAGTAAATAATAAATAATAGTTGGTGGATGATGAGTACAGGGTAAAGCATCAGCAATCACATGCTGTGTGTAGAAAAATATAATTATGATGTGTTTCTATTGCCTAATTAGAAATCTACACATCACACATACATACACAAACACACACTCTCACTCACATAGACACACACACACACATACACACACACACACATATATATATATATATATATATATATATAGATATAATGAGATGGAGAGGGGGAGGGAGAGAGATCAAAATGGAAACTTTTCTCAGTGAATATTGGTTAATAGTTATCATTCTTTTACAGCAGATAAATCAACACATTGATTATATAATAAATCATTCTAAAATCTTTAAACTATATTCCTATATGTGTTCATATGAATGTCAGCTGGGATTTATTTGCATGATGATGTTGCTGTTTAGAGAAATTTTAGGGGAAAAATATGGAGCAAAAAGTTTTTGCACTTTATGGTTCTCCCTCAAATCATCCCCAAAACCTATGAATATATACAACAAATAAATTGACAAATATCTTTCTGGACATTTTCGAATCACAGATCAATACAGTCTGATGAGGCACTATTATGCATTTATTGATATGCTGTTTGAAATTATTGCTATTAACCTGCTTTTGTTGAATTTCCTTTATTTTTTTACTAAAAATTTCCACTGCATGATAAATACACTCCATAAAGCTGTATTAGAAAACATTTGAGTTTTCAGCCAGTCTTTATTAGAATATATCCAAAGATCCTTATCCAATCTTACAACTAATTTTATTTCGACTGAAACTTGCAGTTTCCTCAGCCTGTTTATAGCCAGTTAAGTCTTTAAAATAAAAAGGTTTTTCAATTCTTTTGACACATTGATACTAAAAACCTTTAAAAAAACTAAACATGAATACAAACTCGAGCTTTATTTTAATATGCTTTTATTGATATTGTTCTTTGTTTTCTTCTCCTTTTTTCACTTCTACTCTTCTATCTTTTTCTTAATGTCCTAGTAATTGTCCTATGACCAAAACATATCAATTATGTTTATATGTATGTATGTGTGTGTGCGCATGTATGTGTGCGTGTGTGTGTGTAATCAAAAGGTTATCGAAGGCTGAAATTGTATTAATCAAGTTGAACTTGTCAACCTTGTGATAAAATGATTGTATGTAATCGGATAGTCTATTACCATTGCATTTAGGTAAAACAACAAAATATATTTATCTTTCTAGGCAGGCCTAACAACGTTGAAATGTTGCGTATCTTATTTTAATTTTACATATTTTCTTTATTTTGAAGAGAAATTTATTTAAAACAATTATTTATAACAAAACTACCTTCGACAAACGAAACGAAATCTTTTTTTAATTGTTATTTCTATCATTAATTTACAAAACTATAATGCTATGATATTTATCTAATTGTGATAATAATTATCAAAATCCAATTTGATCATACAAGTCTATTTCTACTCGCAATTGAAATGAAATAGTTAAATAGTTAGAGTTGTTTCTTTGAATTTTGAAAATTTAATTTCCTTTTAATTTTTTTAAAATAGCCTTAATACCTTCACATTGAAAGAAAAAAAAACATAGTGTGTTTTCTCTAGATGCGTTTTTTATTATAAATGATTATAAGAATATATCTACCACTCAATGGATTTTTTTATAAAGGATTTTTTATGGTCTCTTAAAACACTAAATATTTAACAAATATTTTCTATTTGTACAGCATTCGAATATGCATCCAATAAAATAAAAATATTTTTTTCGAAAAACACATTTTCTATGACCAACATCTCCATTAAACATTTCTAAACATTTTCGTAAAAAAAATAACACGGAAAATATTATTCATTCCAATTTTGAAAAGTGGTACCCCTTTCAGTAAGTATTATTTAATTTTTACTTGATTTTTTAAAATCTAGGAGTGGGGCTGGATTAAGATTTAAAAAAAATAACAAAAAACGTATGAAGAATAAAATCAACAAAATCTTTTTGAAAACATCATTAAAGAACTTATAAAAATCAAGAAATGGATTTTTGATAGATTTTTGAAAAAAATGTGACAAAAACGAAATTAAGTATAAAACAACTTCTTTTTGCATTTGCACAAATTATTTTAAAAATTTGCTACTTTCACTTTAGAAAATTCTTTAGTTACAAATTTTTTCAACTAATAATTTTTTCATGAGATTTTCTTTTGATCATTAGTCTTACTAAATTTGCGTAAATTGTCATTCTTTTCATTCATATTTAATGATACATCAAAATATTATACAGCCGGAATTTTAAAAATGATTGCTAACTATAATCTTTTTCAATTACTTTTTTTAAAAGAAAAGATAGAATAACGAAAAGTGTAAACATTAAATATCCAAACCAACGAATAAAAAATATATTAACAGTTATTTAAACTACACTCCCAATAGATAAAATAATGGTAGAAATATTTTAATATCCTAAAAAATCTTATGAAACTTATTTAATGGCATATGACCCTTTTTCGTCATTTAAAGCCGAAAGCAATTAGTTTTGTTAAACATTTTCTTTTCAGCAACCTATGGATGAAGTAAAACTATTTACACATCTAACTCAGAGCTAAAGTGATTCATAGGATTTTAATACTGTCAGAGCAAATGTGAAGTTTATTGAACGGCTGGGATCGGAACTCATCTCTTACGATTAGAAGACCTATCTATGGTAGCACAAGTTCTTTCTCTTATTTACCAGATCTAATGAAGAATGATTGTCAAAATATCCCCAACATTGAAAAGTTTAACTTCATAAAAATACAATTTTAAAAGGATTTTTGTTTTGTTTTTTAATAAAGCCTAATATATTCGGTGTGTATGAATTTTCTCACACTTCTTTCAAATTATTGACTTTGTACTTTTTTCTCTTTCATTGAAAATTTTGACAGAATATCAATATGTTATGCTATGAATAGGTTGATTTTTTAATGAAGTCTAAAATATATTGCCAAGAAGTGTGCTTTCAAATAGTTTTTTCAGATTATGAACTTTGTAATGTTTTTCTAGGCTTTGTTGGAAATTAGGGCAGTTTATTATTAAGTTTTCTTGTAAATAGCTTAATTTCTTTAATGAAGCCTTATATATTGTTGGTATTTATGTTTGTTTTTAATATTTCTCTAAGATTATCCTCATTTCAAATTTTTTCGGTCGCCTTGGAAATCATGACAGTTTATTAGTATGGTCTTTTACAATTTGTTCCTCAGCATGAAATATCTTGGACGTTTTACAATATGTAATCAACAACTAAAAAAATGAGAAGCGTTCAAAATAAGTATGAATAAATTATTTTATTAAAAAGCCCAACCACTTCAATAATAAAAACAAGTGTAATGTATGTTTTGCTTCTAACGGCATATCAAACTTTTGGGTCTTTTAAATCTATAATAATTATTTCTGATAGCCTCAGTTGGAGTGTTAACTTATTTATTCAATTTTACATTGCCTTATTCAAGCTGGAGCAATAAATTTATAATTATCTCAAAGGCTTTTACTCAAAGCGAGTGTAACGGAACAATTTAGATTTGAACTCACAAATTCCATAAAAAATAAAACATCCTGGTATTTATTTAGTTATAGATTTCCACGGGTTATCAAAAAAAAAAAAAAAAAAAAAAAAAAAAAGGCACAAAAAATTTAAAAAAAAAGGAAAAAATACAAAAAAATTGAAATGTGAAATAAAGTGAAAAAAATCAAAAGCAAAAGGTAAAAAAAAGCAAGGGAGTAAGGGGGTGAGAGAAAGAAAGAAAGAGGAAAATGTCGCTTGAGAAAAGGAGAGAAAAAAAGAGGAATAACTCTTCGTCTCACACGAATCATTACGGATTGAAAGAAATAAGTCAGACCTAATTGATTTTTTGTAATGAACAATTCTGTTGGTCTTTGTGCTCAAAAGAAGGGCAAAAAAAGCAAAGTTTCATTTGCTTCTTTATTTACTTATCAGAAGGAAAATTCTTCAAACAACAGAGAAAAAAACTGTTGCTATTTAAATTTTAAGTTTTAACCTGAATTTCGAATTATATTTAGGTAATTTAATGCCAATAACAGATGCTTTCCTTGATCTTTCTCATGTCAATTATTCCATAAACGCAGAAGGTATTTTACCGGTAATAACACAAAAAACCTGTTTGTTCGTACAATTGGTTGATGCAAACAGTTAAACACTTGTGTCTTAATATGAAAGTTAACTTCTATGGGTGCAGATATAGAGAATTATCGAACTCAGTTATACTAATCAAACCATAACAAGCAGAGGTTTTCCTTTAATATCAATGCAAAAAAATGTTTGATTTCAAAGTCCAATTATTGCGCTTGTAAGAACTTGAAATTTTAATAATTGATTTTCAATAAGCTTACAACAACATTTCTGATAATATATTGCGAGAATATACAATTAGAACCATATAGATGCAAGCATGAATACGTATACTGACACAGGCACATGTGCGTATATACACAACTATAACCACAATCATATAATGTATAGGTCAGCTGTTTGTGGTATGAGCACTTGGATGCAGTAAGCATTCGTACTAAAAGGCCTTTCCTTCCCTCACACCAACTCGATTAGAGTTATCCCCAAAAGTGAGTCTCAGATGGCGAAATTTCCATAACAACGGGAAGACTAACCTAGCTCAATCGGATGAGAAGAGGTCTTCTTGGTAAACAACAACAGCAACCACAGCATAGTTTTAGAGTATGTGCACTCAACATACAAAAAATTGTAACGAAATAAAATATCATTTTTGGGAATTAATTGAGCATCCTTAAATAAATCATTTAAAAATCGTCTAAATTCAAAAAAGGGTGGAGTTTATTCTACAAGATTGCGAAGAAACCGTTGAACTTTCATCCAACTTTGATAAAAAAGAAAATATACAAATTCAGTATTTTACAAAACCGCGTAATTTTCAAATTTTCTATTTTATCATTAATAGAATGTTTATATTTCTATTTGACTATCATTTTTCAGTCTGTTTATTTGTTTTGTTTTACGGTATGTTAACTTTTTAGATTATTTAATGGAGAGAACAATCGATTTTGATAAAATGTTTTTGTCCGCACATAGTTTTTGAATAAGACATCATGCACTATTTAATAAATAATATGGATTGTGGGGATTTATATCTTTCCCTATGTTTTCAGTCCAAACATGAACGTATAGAAAACGACTGTTGTCGAATTCACGTATTGCACCTGTGCCCCAAGTGGATTTCCCATTTTCGGTATGTAATAACGTTATTCATGCTTTCAGTTGTCAGTTATCTTCTTTATAACTCGATTCTTTATCCCCACCTTACTTACAGTCACAAGGTATCTTGTTCTCAGAATGATAATACATAAAGGATTAATACTAAGTAAATGCTTTTATAAATTTTTGGAATGTTTTTTGACATACAGAAGACAAGTTCCATTTTGTACCATTTTTAAATAATATAACATTAGTGGAGCTTTTAATGAGTGTATTTTAAGAACATAATTGCTGTAAGAATTTGTACGCGTCACCTCAAACATCCCACAAGTAGTAAAGCTAGTAAAAGCTGTATATACTTGTTGATTTTGACATATTCAAAATGGATCTAGTCTTTGACCATTTTCAACAATTTTATGATCTAATATTTATATATTAATTGTTATCAAAAACGATAGCGCGTTTATTAAGGCTAATTTTGAAGCTCAGTTCTTTTCTTTTCTCTGAAATGTTTTCCGTGTTCCTCAGGATTTTTTATTTTTAGCAAATTAAGAACAATGAACAGGACATTTATTTCCATTAAAAACTCCCATAGTAACATAAGCAAAACAAAACAAAAAAAACAAAAACAAAAAAATAGTTTGCAGAATTTGCAAAAACTCTTGTGAATGTTTATTCATTTTTGTGAACATTACTTTTCCTAGAGTAATACTTTGTTTCAGCAGAATAAGGTTACAGTAAATATGTTATCAAAATAAGGTAAAAAATAAATATAATGTTTGAAATAATTATTTAGCAAACTAGAGAAATTGGTGGGTTTTGCCCGAAGCACTGCTAGTTTAATTTAGCATTACTTTTTTTCAAATAATTTATGTTGTTTATCAAGTCACAAAAGCACGTATTTTGGTTTTTGGGTGTGCATTTTTATTAAATTCAGAAGCTATTTCTGTTTTTGTTCACATTTATTTGTCCCCAAATAAATTTTTGTTTAGTTTTTCAGAAATGTCTATCTCTACCATTATGTTATAACAAAATGTTTTAGTTGGCAGGTCCCTTAAGTCAGAACATTCCATCCAATCCGTACCGAATAGTTTTGAGGTTTGATCCATGACGAATGCTTTCTGTTCCAATTTTCTATTTATAAATGATACCTTAGCAAAGCACTCACATAAGAATGTTATCTTTTTCTAGTTATTCCATGGCTAATTCTTTTTTAACCTGTTAGTATTTGTCTGCAGTTATTTTATTCATAATCATCAATTCATACATTATGTCTCGTTCACCCATTTTGAATTTACGAAGTTTCTTTTTGGCGTAGTATTTGTATTTTATTTAGAGTTAATCATTTTTTAAAATTTTTCATAGATTTCTTTTGGTTTTCTATCTACGTTGTGAAAACTTCTGTCCCTCTTTTCCAAAGTTATGAAAAATTTTATTTCTAAATGAGCATAATTTTCAAAATAATTTGTATTTAACCGCATCTATATCAAGAATTGATTATGAAAAGGAAAATTATTGGAATTTTTATTAACACAGATACACTCCCTCTATCACACACAACCTTATCATGGATATGCATCAGAAACACAGATACATCTTTAAATTCCTTCATGAAAAAATTGTGTTGATTAACATCTACCGGCACCTGTTAAACTTCTACAAAGCTGATGCAGTAGATATCAGCACAGGTAGGAGATAGGTTCGTTGATTTCAGAATGGCGGCAGAATTGTGAATGAAAAAGAGCGAAATTGACCACCTTGTTCATAGCTCGCAAAGTGTATTGAAAATGATATTGATTATGTTGAAATATTATGGAGCACAAAATGCTGCTCTTTTTACCAGTACTACTCCCGTCGTTTTAGTCACAAATTAGTCTTTCTTATAAAGAAAAGCTTTAAAAATATTTGGTTTTACTTTTGGAATGACCCTTGTGTAAATACAACAATAACAACAATTAAATAAAACATTTGACTACTATTTAAATAGTAGTCAAATGTTTTATTTAATGCTAAAACTGGAACATCATCTCAAAATCAAAAGCAATCATTTTATTTATTAAATTAAACGATCTGACATCGATGTGTGTGTTTATATTAGGATATACGTGTGTTTTTATGGGTAATATCAACTGATTACTTTGATTCTATTTCTTAGGGATCCTGCTAAAAGGACATTAATTTTTACTTAAACATTTAGACACTTTATCCATTCCTTGGTTGACGTTTTGTTGGTTCCAAAAAAAAACTTTAAAGAAACATTTATTTGATATAAATTCGAAAGATTTTCGAAATTCTAAGATGAGGCTTGATTGTTTGTGATTTTATAGATTGAACGAACTTTCCATTTACTTTCTTTTAAAAATATATGTTCTTTATTTTTATAATATGAGAATTATTATTTTTTAAATTTCTTTTACTTCTGTATTGTAATATACACAACATTAGTTTGTTTGCTGTCATATTTAAGATAATTGTTAGCTGTAAGTATTATTTGAATCAATCTTGCTTTTGTGAATTTTGTTTTTATGCAGTTTTCAATTGCATAATCGGATCGGGAATGCAAATTAGAGGATCATTACCTATTTCCAATATAATAGCCTGAATAGTAATACAATTAAAAAAAATTCGATTTCAATTTGTAAACTAAGATTCCAAAATTCTAGCACTTATTAAGTACCTATTTACTTAAGTAGATTCCAAGTGCTTATAAATCTCTCTCGTACCAAGAATTCCCTGGAATAGATTTAAACAGATTGTTAGACTTGTAGACAAACATATAAAAACAGACAGAAAAATAGATAGATAGATAGATAGATAGATAGATGAGTGAATGTGCTGAAAATGAAGTTTTGGTATGTAAAGATTTTGAGATTTACAAATAGTGTATTTTTATTTTATGTCGCTCATTGCCAATGTCTTTGCTCTCACAAATATTCAAGCAGTTGTAATAAACAGATACATATAAAGAGTGTATAGCTAACATGCATTACTCACTAAAATTACGATAATAAGATTTGACAATGTGGAATCTACAACACGTAAATATATAAAGGTCATATAGACAGTTGCAGATTTTCAGCACATCAGAAATACCTATTTTAGCACACATTCCCCCTCTTTGTCTCTTTCTCTCTCTCACAAACACACACACACACACACACACACACACACACATATA
>JAUZSX010354266.1:0-10008 GCA_034780655.1 Idiosepius hallami
TTATATATTCGGTGTTACCCTTCACCTAGATGAACTGCTCTCCCGAGCTAACGAGCCCCATCTGCCCAAGGCAGCTATATTCAATAAACATTATTGTACAGTCAACAATCAAACCGTTCCAAGTTGAATTTTTTTTTTTTTTTTTTGAAAAAGATTTTAAAGAAACAAAGTGAATGTCTACTTAGTACAGTCAGAATCCTAGTTGTTTAATTTGGACTAAAACCTCTGGGAAAGGTATAAACCCCTACATTTCTTCAGTTATCAATTGTATAGTACATATTGTGTTATTAACCCTTTAAACCCTAAAGAACTGATATCTAGGTCCTGGCCACTTAAGGCAAAAGAAGACAAACACACATTGACATTTCAACCTCCACCTTTGGATCCTGATTTAGCAATATTACCAAGTAGTCACTCAGAGCTGTTCTATTAAAAAAAACATTAAGGTTGAAATGTCTGTGTGTCTTTTTTGCCTTTGATTACTAAGGCTGATATATTGGCCCTTTAGGGTTGAAAGGATTAATAAAAAAACTATGTATGGACAAAAAAATGTTTATCAAAAGTAACTGATTTTGCTATTAAATGACCTTAAAAAGGTTAATATTATATTTACTTGGTGAGCACCAACCCAAGTTTGGCACAAGGCCATTTTATGTGCTCTTACCCAGGCTATGTACATTCAGTGTTACCCTTCACCTAGATGAGCTGCTCTCCAAAGCTAACGAGCCCCATCTGCCCGAGGCAGCTAAAGGTGAATATAATGGTTTTGACTGGGATTTGAACTCCTGTACCACGATTTCAGAGCCCGAGCTTCTACCAATGTTCCACCGTCGCTGCCCAAATATATATATATATATAGAGAGAGAGAGAGCGAGAGAGAGAGAGGGGGAAAGACAGGGGTAGAAAAACAGAGAGGTGTGGAACCGTGTGGATTGATTGATATATGTATATTTCGACATAAGTGTGAAAAGAGCACGTAAAAATAGCCTTGTGCCTAACTTTGGTGAATAATGGTGCTCTCTCAACCAAATCATATAAATGTGAAAATGATTTTCTTGTTAATCCTAAAGACGAATTATTATTTTGGTAACTTTTTACATTAGAAAAAAACCTGTGAAGAAGAACAAACACAAACATCACACGCATCACACACAAACACAGACTCACATACAGGAACAACCACATACACAGAGACACCCGAAAATAACACACATAGATAAATAAACACAGACACACACACCTACACACAAGGACTTTTTCATTCATACCTGTTCTAACAGTGAAAAAGTAAAAAAAAAAAAAAATGACATTCTTACCTGACCTAAATCCACCGTCAAGTTTACTTCATTATATTCGATCCCCCTGGACAAAGGCGGGCTTTGCCACCATTTTTCGGACCCATCCACGGCATAGCTAGCCGGGTGAGATTGATTCAGAATTTTCGAGTCACAATATTCACAAAGTTGACCGGCTAAAATTTCCACAGGGGTCGTCTTAATGACCAAGTTATCGTAAGCACTGTTCGTCACCCCGGTTAATCGACAATACATTTCAGGAGTATATTCCGTTTCACCACATGTTGAAGAAGCTGTAATTTTTTTCCTTTCGGCTAAATTAAGATTTGGTGGTTCCAGCACTTGGGCAGAGCAGAGAGGATCCATGATGGTCAGTAAAATCACCAGTCCGGTAAGCATTAGCCCCGTCGAATAAAGCCATGTCGGGTCTTTACTGTAACCCAACATAGCGAATCCTATGTTAGAGGAAAAAAAAAACAAACAAAAACAACTAGGTGTTTACTGTAAAAAGAAAGCTTGTGCTGTGAGGAGACGATCTAGAGGCTTATATATAAGTGGGCGAGTCCATTACATACCTTTATCAGTTGCTAGCTTAGGTTTGAGGTAGGTAGTGGTGTTTAAAAGTTTTTAAGTGAGTTGGAGCGTGGAAAGTGATTCAAAATCTGTAAACTTGCCCAGTGAAATATTACCGTAAATAGTACTTATTAAAGTAATATTCAATTAGTTCAATAACGTGTGTTTGCGAGCAAATATTACTTCTCTTTGTTTTAATGTTTTCTTAGTAGATATCGGTAAAATGTCCATTTTTTTAAAAAGTTATATTCTTTCACTTTATAAACCTACGTATTTTTTTTTCATTCATTAAAAAAAATATACTCCAGTCCACTACTCCACACCGGCATTATAGACGAATAGAAAAAAAATCGCCGACTGCTAACTTGTTGAACATTCCTGTTACCCCCGTGAGATTAAAATAGACCGTTTGTCCGTCGTTACAAAAAAGAATGCGTGGTTGTCAGTTGGCCACCACGACCAACTCCAGCCCCATCTCCTGCATCAGCAGCGACGTAAAGCTTTAGTGGTTAGAGAGTAAATATCTTTCAACTAATTATGTATGAGTACATAAATACAGTGATGTGTGTGTGTGTGTCACTTCAAAAGAAGTTGGAAGTCAAGGTGGTTTTGTGTTTAAAAACCTGAATGGATTGTGTGTAGTGAATTCGAAAGTCTGTTTTATGCTTTCTAAACTATTTAACAAAAGAGCTCTCAACTTGAGTCTAAGCTGGCCCTCTTGGTGGCCTTTATATTAGCTACAAACCCTTTTTACAAATTAACAGTAGGGGTCCTGGGTCTGCGTTTTTATTAGGATATTTTTTTAAATTATTTTTGCATAATCATTTTGTATATAAATCTTTTAATACTTACTTTGGAATAAAATATAAAACTCATTATTTAATCCTGAAAAAAAAAGTATAGTATTTTTTTACCTTTTAAATTTAAATTAACCCTTTAAACCCTAAAGAACATATATATCGGACCCAGCGACTTAAGGCAAAAGATGACACACACCCAACAATATTTCAAGTTTAACTTTTGGACCCTGACTTAGCAATATTACCGAGTAGTCACTCAGAGCCGTTTCATTAAAGAACCATATTAGGGTCGGAATGTCAGTGCGTCTTTTTTGCCTTTGGTTACTAAGGCCGATATATCGGCCCCTTACGGTTGAAAGGGTAAAAAACCATAAAATTGATTTAAAGTAACAAAATTAAATTGCCCAGTGTCGTCCCCGTCCTGCTGTGCTGTGGTGTGCAGTGAGTACTTTGGGCTAGATACTGTTTGGGGATAAAGATTTATACTGCAACTTATTAGTGTTCATAACTGGCCATGACATGACCACAAGTAGTTTACAACATACACCAATAATACCAACTTATTTCTTATGCATTCTAACAATGGAACCATTTTAATATGTAAATAACTTCAAGTGTGTATTTTTATAAAACAAGTTCAACAAAAACGCTTTATTCAAGGACGGTCTCTTTTTCATTACAATCGCTGAAGAATCAAATATTTTATTTCTCTGGAAAAGGAGTCCAATATATGTATTGCTTGAATAATTAGGAGAATACAAATATTAACCTTTAAAAGAAATATGTTGTTTTATTCATCTTTACATGTTGGTCTGAGTATCACGTGCATCTAACAGCATTGTTTTTTCCACTAGCAAGACACATCTTACTAGCTCTGATGCTAGAAAGCTACTAAATTCTCTTTGTTCTCGTTGCTCAGGGATAAGTCAGGGAGGGAGAGAGAGAGAGAGTATAGGAGAGAAGAATAGTAAGAGACACAGAGAGAGAGAGAGGGAGAGAGGGAGAGAGAGAGAGAGGGAGACAGAGACAGGAGAAGAAGATTATATATAGTAGTTCTTTGACTGAAGTGTGTAAGGAAAAAAATAGGGCCAAAAATAATGTCTAGTATTGATAGGATTATTTTAAATTTTTATTTGATTCTTTGGAACTAAAATATAGGGTCATTAGATTTCACTCCTACGCCAGATTACGAGACATTTTAATTAATAAAATTATTTCTTCAGGTAACTGCGATCGAGACTAGAGAAAATACATAGAAAAGGACTTGACTGTGGTCATTTGTAAACAATAACAATATATATTACCTTTTTTACGGTCTCTTCAATATTTACTTGGTGAGCACCAACCCAAGTTTGGCACAAGGCAGTTTTTACGTGCTCTTACCCTTCACCTAGATGAGGTGATCTCCTGTGTTAACAAGACCCATCTTTCCGAGGCTGCTAAACTGATAGTTATGGTTTTGACTGGGATTTGAACTCGCGTAATACGATTCCAGTGCTCGAGCTTTTACCAATGCTCCACCGTCGCTGCCTTCCAAATGAAACGGGGCTCCGTTAAGGCACTTGAGATTATCATAGATTTCTTTTGCAGCAGACCCTGCAAATGTTCTTTCTACCGTTTTGGTATGGCCTTTCCTCTGACGCAGGGTGAATTCGGGCGAGAGTAAGGTTTGGTCAATTCAAGGACTATCCAAAACAAGCTTAACAATCATGTCGAAGATCCGAACTATTATTTAATCATTGGCGTCGGCTCAAGAACACTCTGCTTGCCGTCCGTGCGGGTGTCGTCTGGTGTGATTAAACCAGAGATACCACAACTCTTACGGGAGGCGCAGAGGCGGGATACCCACCAAGGGTGACACTAGCCACACGGCGTCCGGGCCTAGTTGGCTATCCTTGATCATAAGATGACATAGTTGGATCTCTATAGCATTGTCGGCCGTGACAAACACTTGCCCAAACCTGTTGGTCTACTTTTCCACACCCCTAAAAACCTGCATGTGTTCCTTGTCCATTTTTAGATTGAATCCTAGAGTATAATTAATATAGTTGTCCAAACTAAAAACCAAAACATAATTATGTTAATAAATAGCCAGGTTTTAATTACAATTGGTCAGTCATGCGGAGTTTGTTAACGTACTTTGTTTTTACGCGGTGTGCTATTCTTTAAATAAATTCTGTTTTTGCCCAAGAAAAAAGATAAGCTAAATAATTGGAGACAGCCAAGCAGAAGCGGTACTACCAGCTATGATTTATTTTTAAAATTAAAAAAAAATGCAGTGGAAAAATAAGCAAAAAAGTAATGAATATTTGTTGAATTAATTCGGTTTATAACAAAAAAGTGTTTATTTCTTTTAATCCTTTAGACTTCATACAATAAGTTTTATTATTGTTGATTTCACATTGGAATCCCTTGTACGAAGCTTGATAATTTGCCTATCAAAGTTTCACATGTTTATTTACAATTTTCACTGCTGAATATTTTTCTCCCGTCTGTTAAAAACTTATTTTTCACCTCTGTTTTATCAGAATATCAAGAACTTACCGAGCATTGGTAGGAAAATTCCGCTTTTATAAATGCATGACAATATTGTATTCACAATGAAGACAGTAGTCCGAAAACAGAAGTACAAAAATATAGTATACTTTAACCCAGTAGTTTTTTTAAGTAGGCGGTACCTCTCTGGAACTTTCAACTAGATGAGCGGCTCTCCCGAGCTTAAGAGCCTCATCTGCCCGAGGCTGTTAAAGTGAAAGTGATGGTTTTGACTGGGATTTGAACTCGCGTAATACGATTCCAGAGCCCGAGCTTTTACCAATGATCCACCGTCGCTGTCCATAAGATAATCTATATAAATACATGAATGCTACGATATTTTTCTATTGGAGGCATTTCTTTACATTTGTAATATTGTTATGGATTCGGAACGGCTCAGTACGCTTCGAGCCATATCGTTAGATTTCGGAAGTGCCGAGCCGACTGCGTATAAGAGACGTAGTAAGACTACGTCAGAGGGGGGGCCTGCTAACTACTGACCAGGCTCGACGTTGCTTAACTTCGATAATCTGACGGGAACGGGGGTCTCCAACTTGACTTACCGTATCAGTGCACAGTACTGGTATGAGTTCTGGCTTAACATGCACTAAATATAAAAACAAGTATAACTTTTTGTTCTTTGAAATACTGTCTCCACAAAATGCATTGTGATATCAAGGCTATTCAAATGCAATTGTTTTTATATTTGAGTTTATAATAAACATAAAACAATAGTTCAAATCTAGCTTTCATCTCTTGCTTTTATCATTAAGACGAGTTAAACAACTGAGGACATGTAACCCTTTAAAATCAGAATGTTCAATTTATATACATTATTAACATTTGACTCGTTTTCATCTATCTATCTATCTATCTATCTATCTATCTATCTATCTATCTATCTCTTTTTTCATCTATCTATCTAGCTAGCTAAAGTAAAAGTAATGGTTTTGACTGGGATTTGAACTTGGTAATACGATTCCAGAGCCCAAGCTTTTACCAATGCCCCACCGTCGCAGCCCATAAATTGAGGTATTCGGACATTTAATTCCCCCCCCCAAAAAAAAAAAAAAAAACACAGAGTTCGGACAAATTCGTTTTGGTTTTCAGTATAAGAAATAGCTGCTAATGGGTCAAACGCAATCGGTAAATAACGCCGGGCAATATTGCTAGTGGGAGTTAATTTTTTTTTTCTTTTGTGATATCAGGTTTAATTTTCAGTGAGCTGTTTATCTTCGAGTTTAGTTATTTGCATTAAAACACCGACTCTTTAACAAACACAAAGGAAATTTGAAACCCACACAAATTGAAAATTAAAAACCTCTACGTTTGACGAAAGAGATCTTCACTTCAGACAGTCTGTAGTGCAAAGTATTTGTTATTAAAAATAAACTCGGCAAACATTTAATCGGCGTCAATTCCGTTTTTGTGTAGATTCAATAAACCGTCTGAGAAAGTAGTTTTTAAATTCAGTGACCGAACCGGACCAGACCAGACCAGACCAGACCCAACTCTGACTCAAACAAGACCGGACTAGATCAGATCAGACAAACATCATCAAATTTAATTTGCCAATGACAGCTGATCGATATTTGATGACCAGACTTTCCGTCTAAGGAGAAAAGTGTAAATATTTCTTAGTTACAAATAAAAATAGATACTAATTTAGCTCAGGTTTCGCGGACTTTTAAACACTGCCATATAATTAATCTCAATTCCACGTTGAAAATTATATGGCGCTTAAGGAAAAACTGTGTTAAGTCAAGAGAGAATATGAAATTGAAGTGTGGACACTGGTAGTCTTAAATGATAACCCATCTAACTGCTGGCCAGGCTCGACGTTGCTTAACTTGAATTATTCAGACCACGAAAATTTTCATGTGTATGGTGTTGCCTTTCTCTATAATAGACTTACTTTACTATTTTAGAGAAAAGCTTTAGAAATTGATTTATTATAAAAAGCATTAGAAATTAATTTAGTATTAAAAAGCATTAGAAATTAATTTAGTATTAAAAAGCATTAGAAATTCATTTAGTATAAAAAAGCATTAGAAATGAATTTAGTATGAAAAAAAACATTAGAAATTAATTTAGTATGAAAAAAGCATTAGAAATTAATTTAGTATGAAAAAAGCATTAGAAATGAATTTAGTATGAAAAAAGCATTAGAAATTAATTTAGTATGAAAAAAGCATTAGAAATTAATTTAGTATGAAAAGAGCATTAGAAATGAATTTAGTACAATAAAGCATGAGAAATGAATTTAGTACAATAAAGCATTAGAAATGAACTTAGTACAATAGAGTATCAGAAATGAATTTAGTATGAAAAAGGAATTAGAAATGAATTCAGTACAATAAAGCATTAGAAATGAATTTATTATTTAATAAAAAGGATAGAAATGAATTCAGTATTTTAAAAAAGCAATACAAACGAATTCAATATATAAAAAAACATGAACTCCTTCCCGATATATCTTAAAGGCTTTCTTAATTACCTTAGTGGCAAGTCCCTCATCCCCAGGCAAAGCCTGGCAATACTATTTAGTATTTAATAGAATCCAGAATGTCCGATATTTTCACCACGTATCTGTGAACATCATTGGATATTTTAAATCACGTTATAAAATAATCTTTATTTTGAAAGATATCTCCCCCAAAATCTGTATATTTTAAAAATCTTCCTAAAATATCAAAATTTCTTATATTTCATTTAATGGCATTTATTTTACATTCTGTTTTCATCTGAAGAAAAGAGCTTATCTTTTGTTCAACCAGATTATTATTACATAATCTTTTTTTTACAATATATTTATCAATAACGTGAATGTACATATATATATATATATGTAGGAAAAAAATATTTTCATGTTTTTTCAACGAAGAAAAATATATAAACGATGTTTATATTTTGAAAACAAACGTTTCTGTTTAAAAAAAAAAACAAAAAAAAAACAAACATTTAACGTTGTTGGGGGCAACAACCCAACCAAAAATGTGTCCCTTGAAAATTCTAAATTACTAGTGAAAAATATATTAATAAATAGATTTTAATAAATATCCTATATTTTTCATAGTTTTATTCTTCTTTTATATGTGTATATATTGGGTACGACCCTTTTTTTAACTATTGAGCACTCTACTTTGCAATACAACAAACCTACTAGGATTTCTAACCATAATTCAAATTTTGGAAAGTGCATATTGACAGCGATGGTAGAGCATTGGTAAAAGCTCGGTCTCTGGAATCGTATTACGCGAATTCAAATCCCAGTCAAAAACATTACTTTCACTTTAGCAGCCTCGGGCAGATGGGGCTCGTTAACTCAGGAGAGCAGCTCATCTAGGTGAAGGGTAACACCGAATGTAAAAAGTCTGGGTAAGAGCACGTAAAAATAGCCTTGTGCCAAACTTGGGTTTGTGCTCACCAAGTAAATATAATATTACGGTTATATTTCGCCAGGTATGACACTACAGATTTTAATATATACTAGTGGATTTTGCGGCTTTTGTCCCTTTTGCTGAACAAGCAAATGGGGAAATTTTGCCAAACCCTAAACCCTAAAACTAACCCTAACTCTAGTCAATCAAATTACGGTAGAAAGTCCCCGAGCAAAAAAATATTTCTCCATTTGCTTGTTCTGCAAAAGCGCCCGAATTTTGTTACTTTGCAAAAGACTCCACTTTTTTTATGTGTTATTTGTCACGAGTCACGGAGCATGGCAAATAATGCTTCATACAGACCTCAAGCACTCAAGATCTATAATATTTAAAACTAATTCTTCTGTTACGATTTCCCATGGTCATATCCCAGGTTTAGTCTGGTATCACGACAAGCTGGTTATTATTAAACACACAACTGTAAATAAATGTCTATTCAGAACTAAATCAGCTTAGAATTTTAACTGTTTGCTGAACGAAAAGAAAATCTGAATATTAAACAATCCAGGATCCAAAGTCTTTTTGTTAAGACACGTTCTTAAGTTTCAAGTTTATTTAAAATCTCCCCCCCCCACTGTTCTTTTTGTGTATTTATATTTTTGAAATTGTTAATCAAACTTTCTTTTAAAATTGCCCTGAAGTTTTAAATGAGGGGAAAAATACAATATTGCGATTAGTATCATAATCAAGCATGTATACTCGACTAATTGCTGCGTTTCCCCATTATCCCAGACAAGCTAGTTTTACCGAATTGACAGTGCCGTGCTTAGCCACGTAGCGGCCCCGACGTAGAATACACCTTGCGGCCCCTTTACCCTATAAAGGTAATTTGCATCCCCTACACATACTGGAGGCTTTGATGAAAGTCTATATCTAAACAAATATATAGAGAGAAAGATACACACACACACACACACACACACACACTCACACACACACACACACACACACACACACACACACACAGAGACAGACAGACAGACAGACAGACAGATAGACTGACAGATGGATTAATAGAAGAATATTTCAACATATAAGTGTGATAATGATTTTCTACTTAATCCTAAAAATCAATTATCTTATTGCATTACAAAAAATCTGTGAAGCCAAGGAGTCTTGTGCCCCCCGGCAATTGCGGGGTCTGCGGGGGCGCTATCCCCGGCCCTGCGAATTGATATTCTTTTTTGGCGTTGGGTGTGTACAAACTTTACTGAGATAGGTCGTCGGTAAATTTTGAATGTCTTCAGATACGTCTTACTTTGTAAAACACTGATAAAAAAATTAAGATTTAGTATAATTCATGCATCATCAATAAAACTTGATACATCAACCATCTCTTGGCAAAACAATACGTCAGAAATGAAT
>JAUZSX010354277.1:0-10006 GCA_034780655.1 Idiosepius hallami
GCCCCCTCCCTCTAGGACCGCGCTTAGCGCCCCCGCAGATGTATGTATGCATGCATGTGTGTTTAAACACACACACACACATACATACATGTCTTTTATTAAAGTCTCTAGTATGTTGAGGGAGTGTAAGTTACCTTTTTAGGGTAAAGGGGCTGGAAGGTGTATTCTGCGTCGGGGCCGCTACGTGGATAAGCACAGCACTGCCTCTTTCTACCTCCCTCTTATTTAAATGCTGTTAAAACTTTCATGAAAATATTTTATAAATTAAAATTTAGATTTCAATAAATTTAAATCCTTTAAAATTTTAACCTTTTTAATTTTTTTTTTGGTTTGTGTTGAATTTTTATATTCTTTTTATATTTTAAATTATTATAAATGAATATCTTATTAATCATCAGGTGCTTGCACACCCAGCAACCAGTGGTTTTCATTGGAGTCAAAGTAAACAAAATTACTCTGATTTTCTTTCAAGCAGGTTTCACGCCATTCCAGTCAAAGAAAGACTATATGGTGCAACACCACGGTTTGGTTTGGATTTCGCTCCTCTGGGGTGTCCACTTCGCACACTCACTATTAAGTCTTTTTCAATGCTCACTAGTTATTCATGAAGACAGTGTACAGTGACAATAAGTCTCTTCTGGCACTCCAGAATATCTGGATAACTGCAGTCACTGACTTCCAAGGCCGTGTTTAATCCCCCCCTCGCAGACCCCGCAATTGCAAGGGAGGGCTGCAAGCTCCATAGGGGTCACAAGGCCACTTTGCTTCTTCACAGATCTCTAATAATTAAGAAATGACCAAATTATTCGAATTAGCAAGGAAATCATTATCACACTTGAAATATATACCTATCAACCCATCTCTCTTTTTGTCTATCTCTCTTTCTCTCTAGATATATTATATTTACTTGGTGAGCATCGACCCAAGTTTGGCACAGGCCATTTTTTCGTGCTCTTACCCGCGATTTTTATATTCGGTGTTACCCTTCACCTAGATGAGGTGCTCTCCCGAGTTAATGAGCCCCATCTTCCCGAGGCAGCTAAAGGTGATTCTAATGGTTTTGACTGGGATTTGAACTCTCGTAATACGATTCCAGAGCCCGAGCTTTTACCAATGCTCCACCGTCACAACTCTAAATATATGCATGTATGTTTGTATATGTATGTATATATGGTCTTTGATTCAAGGATTCAAGGCTCCAGTATGTTAGGGGGCGGGGACAACTTACCTTTTTAGGGGAAAGGGGGGGCACAAGACGCATTCTGCGACAGGGCTGCAAGGTGGTTAAGCACGGCATTGCTGACTACAAGCCCACTTCATTGATCATTTGTGGAGATATGTTTATTGGTAGTAGCAATTTGCCTTCTGGTTACACTTAAAAATAAATAAAATAAAATATTGTATTTGATCAATCCTGACTCCAATGAAAACCACTAATCAAAGCTTGCCCCCATGAACGATTTTTTATGTTGATTGTTGTTGGATAGTTTAGTCGGCATGGTTATACACATAAGTGCCGCTGCAATAAAACTGTGAATAAATTGCTATGAGTCGTCTCGCATGATGTGGTTCACACAATCGTATTCCATCCGGGGTTTAAAATGCTACATTGTGTGTCCCTAACGAGCTCTTATGAGATTGAAACAGCTGTCTAACATTGAGCGCATACTTTTCACGGTTGTTGTGCGTGTCATCTTTGGAGGCGTGGTGGGGGGGCTTCTATTCCTTGCCCGAGTCCAACAACCCTCGTTTAACCACTACTGAAAGGTAATTTACAACATTGTAAATTCTCATCAGCCCCTGCAGGTGGGTTGATCATAGTTACGGGAGGAAGCCTTGCGAAAGCAACTCTTTAATATGGGATTCTATGCACTAGATACAGATAAAGCCATCAGCCATGAGCCGTGCCGTAGATATATTCCACACTTGCATGTCACTAAAGCAGATACAATCATCAACAAAATCACCTGATAAAATTGGGAGCTCGTACGCTAGTAATGTCGTGAAATGTTAAGGACAAATATTATTAGTTTGGGAAAATTTTTCTTCGTTGACAAATGCATCATTGTTATCATCAGAGGGCAGCCAATCTCTAAAGGATGGTCTAATCACAACCATATCGACGTTCCGTTCATATTAAAATAGAGGTTGAAGAGATAAAGAACTGTAACAAAGAACTAGAACTGTAACAAGAACTTAATTAGTGAATCAGAATTTCATACAGAACTATGCAAATTAAAGCCAAGTGGTGGCAAGATAACAGATACTGAGTTGGCCGTGATAATCTCTAACATGAACAACAGAAGCAGAGTAAACGGCTACTCTTCACTAGAAATTTAGACAATGAGGAACCAAATCGTTGGAGAGAAACTATCGATAGAATACAAAAGCCTGATTGAAGATAAACACCAAAATATGTTCAGCTAAATATAAGGGCCGAGGCAGAACTCCAGAGATAAAAAATTGATATCAAAGTTGGGGTATTTTATATCAAGATAGGGTTAAAACTAAAACTCACAACTGGTATATGGCGATAGAAGTTGGAGATCAGCATTGTCATGTACAAAAATTTACAGATCGACAGTTTGAGGGGAAAAGATATAAAGTAAAGAAGTCTGAAAGTAAAGAAGTTGAACAACACCCTAACTACCATACCATCGATTAAAACCAAAGGAATGAGAGTGAAAACGAAATATATCGAATCCAAATCAATGGATGAACAATTAGACTCTTCTAAACATAGTGACACTGAAAGCATAGAAGATGAAATTATCGACCGTAAGGATCCAACCGAAGAAGCCCTCTTGGGAGTAGCTCCCGAGAGAATTACTGATATACATCGTTTGTCACGGATCCGAAAACGTCCAAAATTCTTAGAAGAAAACTATGTAATGTATGGTGACTTATTAAAGAACACTCTTTCTTGAAGAACAAATGAATCGGCTCTATGAAAAGTATAAGCCTCAAACAATAGAGGAAAATCCAAATGTCGGAAATCGTACCCATACAACACTGCCCCATCACACCACATGACCTCCCTCTTTCCTTTATTACCAAGGAAACCAACCTACGCTCCATCCTTGTAACATTCGATATGAAGTCACCCGGTTATTCAACACCAACGCCTCGTCTCTGACAGGAATCGTCTCTTCTTTTAGATTACTATTGCAACTTTCCTCTTCCCTGAAGGGCACTTGACCACGTACATACGCAAGATGTAGGGTCTCTTACAACCACGATGATCTGATTTTTTTTAATATTATAATTCTTCTTCTTCTTGCAGGTCCTAAATTGAAAGTCATCTCTAGTATGTCTGTTGGTTATGAGCATATTGAAATTGCAGAATGCAAAAAGCGTAACATTACTGCGTGCAATTTGTCCAAGGTCTCAACAGGATGTGTCTCCGAATTTACGGTCGCTCTTGCTTTGGCCATCAGTCGGAAAATCATCGAAGGTAGGGAACTTTTGTATGTCTGTCTGTCGGCGTCTGTCTGTCTGTCTCTCTCACACAATTTTTTTTTTTTTTAGCAAACATCTTTGATCTCTTTCTCAGTTTCAAAAACTTCACAATTTGGAAGTTGAAGACTGACAGGTCCAAAGTTTAAGTGTACAGTAAAAACCGACGATTTTTTAAATTAAATCTTGTATCTTAAGTTTTAAAGCTTATAGTAGAAAACCATTTTCATGTCCTGCATGAAATGCTTTTCAAACTTGTAATCTTAATTCCATTTTGGTTTTTAGATATTCCATGTGAAGCACTCCTTTTTTCCTTAAATTTTTCCATATTTTATTTCATTAAAAAGCTTCTCAAACCATATCCAAAATTTGGACATCATGGCTACCGAGAAACATCAAGATAAAAGTTTCAGGGCGACCATTAGGCCTATTGTACTCCTTGGCTCAGGAACATGGATGCTTTCTAGGAAATGAGAGAATAGACTACATGGAATCTATACTTGCCTTTTTAATGAGAGTGAAGTCTGTCTTGGAAAATACGTTCATCAGTCTCAGATGTATATAACAATCTGCCCTGTATCTCTACACTCGTGAGATCTCAAAGAGTGCAATTTTCCGGATATTGAAACTGTGCTAAAACTGAAGTAGTCTAATCTCTTCTTCTATGGAAACCATTCTGATAATCCAAAAGCTGGGAAATTCATTTCCTAATGTCATCTCTAGGTTTATAGTTATCAGAGGTGAGGACCTAGGGATGGAAGTTTGATGCAGATTAGTGTTGTCCAAAATGGTCGACTGATCATGACTAAATTCATTTCTAATGGTTTTTCTCTACTGAATTCATTTTTTTCCAATTTAATTTCAGGCAATCAAGCAGTAAAAAATAACGAATGGCATTTATGGAAGCCCATGTGGATCTTGGGAACTGGATTGACACAACATTCGGTCGGCATTTTGGGTTTTGGTCGAATCGGTTACGGTGTTGCCCGTCGCCTCAAGGCGTTTGAAGTGAGCAAGATCATGTACAATGATATCCGGGAATCTCCGTATGCAAAAGAACTCGACGCCCAATTCGTTGATCTTGAGACCCTTTTGAAGGAGTCTGACCTGATCTGCATCTGCTGCAACCTGACCCCCGAGACGCACTTCCTGTTCAATCGGGAGACATTCAAGAAGATGAAGAAGAACGCCATCTTGGTGAACACGAGCCGGGGCGGGGTCATCAACCATGATGATCTGTATGAAGCCCTGGTCAATAAGGAGATAACCGCGGCTGGGCTTGATGTCACTGACCCGGAACCACTCCCGGCTGACCACCCCCTGAACCAAATCTCCAACTGCATTGTGACCCCTCATATGGGTAGCAATACCTGGGTGGCTCGAAACAATATGTCATTGAATGCTGCCCAAAACATTGTGGATGTCTTCGAAAACAAGGTGCCTGGGGGGAAAATAAACGCCTAAAGAACTTTCTTTTAGACCATCAAATAATACTTAGAGGTGTCTTTCTCTGTCGATGTGTGTGTATGTATGTGTGTGTGTGTTATATATATATAAGGTTTTGTAAGGCTGTATAATGCATTAGTGATAGTACTCAGTAATTAACACTAACACATTCGCCCCTTACAAAACCTTATTTTATTATAATAATAACCATATGATGCTTCTGAAGAACTAGAAGAAATGGATAATAAAATTCCAATGATGTATGATAGAAAATCTTTTTGAAAAAACAAGTATTACTGATGCATTTAGAATATACCTTGTTAGAGCATATTTATTATTAGTATATATTATTATAGTCCTGTGGACTCCATATATAAATTTATAAAAATATATAATAATAATGATAATAATAAATATGCCCAGACGAAGATGTATCCAAAACACATCAGCATTAATATTTTTTTGTTTATTTTTTTTTCAAAAGTTTAGAAAACTGTGTTTTGGATACAACTTCATCTGACATATTTAATATTATTTTTATCATTATTATTTTTATTATTTTTAGTTTATAGAGTCCACAGGACCAAAATAATAATAATAATAATAATATGCACTAACAAGGTATATTCAAAATGCCTCAGTATTAATAATACTTGTTTTTTTCAAAAAGATTTTCTATTATACATCATTGGAATTTTATTTTCCATTTCTTCTAATTTAAGTGTGTGTGGGGAGACAGAATTAATATCTTTTTGTGACTGTCTGTTTCTTGCCTGTGCAAGCCTTTCTTGGGCAGTTGAACACACAGGCAACAAACTGACATTCAGAAAAGGCCATTGACTCCATGTTTTAGCATGTGTAGTAAATAAGTGCAATCACTGGTATAGAGCACTTCAATGATAAATTTAGACAATCTTACTTTACAGATTAATATATATAAATATATATAAATATATATATATATATATATTATACCGACCAAAATTTTTAGACCAAGCTGTTTTGTTTTTGTTTTTTGACAGTGCTGTAGATAGATAACATACTGTACTCTCAAACCAACTAGCAACTAAATGAATTGGGGTTAATCATGTAATGCAAATTTAGACAAGATATTTTTTGAACAAATTGATTAAATTTTCCAAAACAAAATATTTTTATTTGATTTAGAAATCAATTTTAATCATGAGCGTTTTTGTTAATACACAGAAAGACTTTTTCCTTTTTTCCCTGTGTTGCCACATGAATTCCATCAAATGACCAGTAAAAATTAAAACCCAAACCTTTAAAATAAAAATTGAAAACAAAAACCCTTTTTTTGGTTCAAATAAACATGACATGAAATGGTTAACTGATTTTTCATCACCCAACTATTAATCACAGAAATATAACCACTAGACTTTTAATCCCATGGTTTTTTCATCACGTGAACACTTAATCACCCCAACACCAAGAACTTTAATTACCACAAAGAAAAAAAATTACATTTATTTATGTAATTCTTATTTTTGTAATAGTTATTTATGTAACAATGTTTTTATTACATTAAATTTATAGGACTTTTGACAATTTTGGGATAATTTTCAAAAATGGGTATATGCATATTAGCATGAAGAATCATCATTTTAAAGAATTTCCCCCAAAATGGACAAATAGTGTGGTGAAAAAACATCTTTTTTATTAGAGAAAGCATATTTGGTATAACACCGTTCAAATGGTTTCAGAAATCCTAAAGTGATTAAGAGTCGACATGATGAACAAACATGTGATTAAAAGTCTAGTGACTAAAATTCCATGATTAATAGTAAGGTGATAAAACTTTGAGTGATGAAAACTCCATACACTGATTAAATCTGTAATCAATGATAAAACTAATACATACCCCATTTGGTTGCTAGTGGATATGAGTCCAACTTCCTATCTATCGTCACAACTGTCTTTTTTCATCTTTATTGTTCCTCTTTAAATTAATGAATATATTAAGTTTCAGTTTTTGTTATTACAAATTCTAACAAAAATATTTCTTAAAATTCAATACGTGTAATCTATTAAAAGTATAAAATTTAATACTTTATAATTAATCTAATTAAATTGTCAAGACCTTAAAATTGAGTTAAAGATCTGATTATTACTAGTATTCTTTATTCTAAAAACTTCAAATTTAATAAAGATTAAAAAAAATAAACAAAAAATGTTTTTTCTTTTTTTTCTTTTGTAAAATTTCAAAATAAAATTTTTATTTATTTTTCAAGATTATTAAACATTATGGCATTTTTTCTACTTTTATCTTTTTCTTTTCCTCTCTTCTTTTTTTTTTTCTTTATTCCATTTTTTCTTTTTTTTCTCTTAATTTTCCTTCGAAACTCTTTTAAATAAAATTTTTATTTAATTATCAAAATTAATATTTCTTTTTTTCTCTGCTTTTATTGTTCTTTTTTACATTTTTTTTTCTTTTTTTTTTTCTCTTCTTTTTTGGTCTTTTTTTTTTCTCTTCATAATTTTTTTCCCCTTAAGATTTTCTTTCTTGTCTTGTGAAGCAAATGATTTACAGAATTTCTAAAAATCTGTTTTTTCTTTTGTTTTTTTTACTATTGTCCTGATCTTGCTTTTAGTGGAAATTGAATCTTCCAAAATGGAAACAAATTATTGCTTAAATATTAAGATTAATCCATTACCCTCACGTACAGGGAGAAGATATAGCTGATAGCAAGTCAATTCCATACAAGCCCATCAAATCACTGAAGTTAAGCAATATTGGGCCTGTTTAATACTTAGATCGGTCACCAATATTTATGGGGAAGTTCACTTGGGACAGTGGATAGAAAGTCTGACTTCAAAATCATAAGATGCAAGTTTGAATCCCAGTCGTTCCATTTGCATACAAATTGACTAAAAACCCTTGGGAAAGGTATTCACCTGGATGAGTTACTCTCATTGAGTTGATGGGTCTCAACCACCCCAATTTTTGGAGTCCCTGTTATCCTTACACCTAGATGGGTTACTCTCCTGAGTTGAGCCTCATCTGTCCGAGGTAGCTAAAAGTGAATGTGATGGTTTTGATTGGGATATGAACTCACATAGTCAGATTCCAGAATCTAAGCTCTACCACTGCTCCACTCCTAACTAAACAAAGTCAAAATAACAAAAATTGTAAGAATTAAATCCTGTATTGACCTTTTATCTGCTGTTAATGACTACTACTACTACTACTGTGTATGTTCTTATTAATCCTATGGTTTATCCAACTTGTTCTTGATACATGTTTGGTATTAATAACTACTAGCAGAAACCGTGTAAATTCCACGGTAGCTTATAACTTCAACCCCTCATAAGCATAAGCCTTCTCATCATAACATGAGAAAACAATGAAAACTTCCTTTGATTTAAAAATTCTCTTAACCAATTGACCAATCATCACGCTCTGATAACAAACTCAAATTAAAAAAGTACTAAAATTAAAAAAGTTAGTATAATAATATATAGATTCCATAACTTACCCATAACAATAAAACTATTATTACTTGTGTTCTTGTTGTCACTATGGTTCACCCAACTTCCTATCGATACATGTCTGTTTTTATCCACAATAAAATCCAGGGTTTCAAATTTTACTTCAAGTTATTTTCAGCCTTTTAAATTCTTTTAAATCTTTGCTTTCTCTGCTTTTTTCTGTTCCCTGCTCATCAACCCAGCTCTGTCCATATTCTACAAAGTATACCCTAACGTCTTCAGTGTTCCTAAGAGAAACAAGGCTATATAACAAATTATTAAGAAAAGAAAAACAGTGACAATATGCTTTTATTAAAGAATATTCTTTTTACAGCCAAAGGACTGTGAGAAAAATATTCTTTAATAAAAGCATATTGTCATAGCTCTAATATTAACTAACACCTATCAAACTGCAATATATTAAAATCTTTAAAAAAAATTCCTAATAATCAAACAATCTCTTCAGCATTTAATAATCCAAGAGATTGATATACTACTAAAATAAACCATCCAATCAACTAGATCACCTGTCCATTCTCTAGGGCTCACTGCCCTGTCCATTCCCCAGGCCCTACTACTCTGTCCATTCCCCAGGTCCCACTGCCCAGCCCATTCCCAGTCCTCACTGCTCTGTTCCCATTCAAACTCTGCCTCGTATTTCTCAACAACCTTTGCTGCCCTAAAAGCAAACTCTTTTCTATATTTGATAATAAAGAAAAAATCTTTAAAAATTAAAAAAAAAACCTTGCCTTTTTTGCTGCTGTGGAAAATCAGTGTTTTATCTTGAAATTTTATCTTTGAATTTCCTTGTAACTGTTTTCGACTTTTTAGACCAATAAATATTTATTTCAATAAAGAACTGAACTTGTTTTTTTTTTGTTTTTTTTATACAATTAGAAATGTAACCTTTGGACCCTGAAGGGCCGATATATTCGCTTTGGAAACCTAGGGCAAAAAACGATAAAGCCAAACTTTCATTCCCTCATGATCCTCTAATAGAACAGCCCTGATTGACTAGTTGGTAATTTTGCTAAGTCAGGGTCCAAAAATTCACAATTTTCATTGTTATATGATACTAGAGGTATTTCCCGGCTTGGTGCAGGCTGGGGACTTCCCCCTAACATAAGAAGGAAAGACTATTATCTAGGAAAACACTCAATGCTTTTTTTATACTAAATTTTATACTATAAAAAATTCCTTTCTAATACTTTTTGATATTTTTTCTAAAAATTCAAAAATACTTCTGTTATTTATTTATTTTTAATTCAAAAACGCTTCTTCGTATCTTCACTGCAGTAAAACGATTTATATGGTCAAGTTGCATTGGAGACAATGGTTCCAGTCAGATCCCCGAAGTTAAGCAATATCGAGCCACGATAGGTGGCCATTTAAGAATGCGAATGTTTACAGTTCAATTTAGTGTTTTCTTCGACTTGACCTAGCCACGCACAGTGCTCGTAAACCGGAAATTCAAAATTCGATGTAGAACCCAATCATACACAACAATTTGAGTTTAATTATATATATATATATGATGATGGTGATGGATTCTCCCGTCGATTTCAACGTATGAGGGTCATCAAACCACGTATGGTTGTCAGACAACCACACAGGAATT
>JAUZSX010354288.1:0-7500 GCA_034780655.1 Idiosepius hallami
TATATATATATATATATACATATGTGTGTGTATATATATATGTATATATATATAAACCTTTTATCCAATTCTAATACGAAAGTCTTTATTTTCTGTTTATTCACTTTGTCAAGAATTTTCAATGAAAAAAAAAATATCTTAAAATATCTCGATTAAAAACTAGGAAACAAAGATTTAAGTCTTATCGATTTTATTTTCATTTGATTTCATACATTTAGGTCTTAAGAGAAACGAAAATAAAACTTTTGTGTATATATATCTTTTAGTTGTTATGGCACTTTAAAGGTATTTTAGGGTCATTAAGCGTGGCACTGTTAATAAACATTACCGTATTTTCGTTTTTGTTGCCTGATGACTTGAGCTCCTCACAAAATATTCAAAGAATTATTGGCTGACGATATGAAATTATGTCGATAGAATAAAACATTTTTGTATTTTTTTTTATCTAGAAATAATATATATACTTGTTGAGCAGCACCAACCAAGTTTAGCACAAGGCCATTTTAAGGTATATGCAATGGTTTTGAATTGGGTTTGAACTTGCGCACTACGATTCCAGAGCTTTTACCAATGCTCCAACTTCGCTGCCCCATTTTTTCTAGAAAAAAGCTCAAATCCTTAGTTTCTATTTTTATACGGTTTTTAGAATTTGTTTATTTCAGACTAGAAGTATTGCCTGGTCTTGCTTAGGGGTTACTTTGAGGGTTCTTTTGCTTTCATTTTTATTTCTGCTTTATGTAATTCCAAGATATATTTTAAAAATTTTAAATTTAATATTTTTTTATTGAAAATAATATAAAACCTTAACTCTAAAACTAAATACAATTGGAAACTTCTACAAAATAATAAAAACAAAAACAAAAAAATAAATAAATCTTGCCTTACAACTAAATGAAATATTTTGTTAGTTTTCCTAAGTGTCATAACGTTCAATCCCGAGAATCGTCCCTTTTAGTCGCTAGTGAGTTCTAGAGTACTTTTCCGCCGATTCTTTTTTATGTCAAATGAACTTCGACGTCACTGAATATCTAAATGAAAAATATATTTTTTTGTTATTCTTTTAAGAAAATCACTATGCCCGCTCTCCAATATTTGAAGAAGTTGACCGGGGAATTTTATGGCACTTACACTCTGATGATGATGGTGGTGGCAGTGATGATAATGAGGATGGTGAGTGATTCTGACGAGAACTATGAAGCTGATAGTGGCGTTGGTGACAACGACAACGGCCGGCGACGATGATGAACATGATGACGCCAATAAGGCTAATAATGATGGTTCGGACGATAATGATGATGAAGATGATGGCGATAACAATAGTGATCAAGAAGATGATAATGAGGGGGATGTCAAAGATGACGATGATTATGATAAAAATAATGATGCAGATGATGATGAGGAAGAGGATCACGACGACGACGATGGTTATGAAGAACTTAATGATGATGATGATTATGAGGACGATGGTTATGCTGAAGTTAATGATGATGATGATAGTAGTGATGACGCTGATGATAATGAAGACGAAGGTTTTGATGAAGTTGATAAAAATTTTGTTCCTGTATTTAACGGCATATCAACCTTGAGGATGAGGATGATGATAAAGTGGTATAATGATGATAATGATGATGATGATAACTATGTCGAACATTTTGTTTATAAATATATCAAAGATTTATACTATACTAGAAGCATTGCCCGGCTTTGACTGTGCATCACAGACTTGCCTCTAAGGTAATTTAGGGAGTTTTTTTTTATAGGAAAGCAGTTAATGCGTTTTTATACTAAATTAATTTCTAACGCTTTTTAATACTAAATTCATTTTTAATAATTCATTCTACTAAATTCATTTCTAAAGCTTTTCTCTAAGTTCCTCAAAAGTAGCCTATCATATAGAAAGGGAATATCGGATATATACAAATGATAGTGGTCTGAATAATTTGTTTTAATAGCTAATAACTAATTTTATAGAGCTCTGTGTATGTTATGGCCCGGCAATGGGCCGAAATGATGGAACCAAAAGTCGACACTGGGATAAGTATCATATTTACTTGGTAGAGCACCTACCCAAGTTTGGCACAAGGCCATTTTTACGTGCTCTGTATATCTGGGCTTTTTGAATTCTGTGTTACCCTTCACCTAGATGAGTTACCCTCCCGAGTTAACGAGTCCCATCTGCCCAAGGCAGCTAAGTGAATTTAATGGTTTTGACTGGGATTTGAACTCGTGTATTACGATTTCAGAGCCCGAGCTTTTACTAATACTCCACTGTCGCTGCCCTACTCCACCTTCGCTCCCCAAACACTGGGATAAGTATAACACATTTACTACAGACGAAAAAAGGTGGTTAGAACGGAAAGAAGGTTTGGTCGTATCTTCGACCAGCCGCACAAAAAGTTGAGAATTATCTCAGCTATCAGGTGAGATCTCCCGATGAGTGTGCTAGCTCCACGGAATATATTGCAACGGCCGATTCCATTTCGAGGGATACCAGGTTTTCCCCACAACAACGCATAAACAGGATTTTTCTTTTAAATAATTATTGCGGTTTTATTTTCTAAAGAGCTACAGGATGAAGCATCTGATACAATAATAATGACGATCTGATTTTTATAAGTATCCATATTGTAATGTGAACAAAAAACACTGCCTAAATCTATCCGAAAATGATATGTATCTATGTTAAAGAGAGTGGGAGAAAGCGGACAGCTAATCATGTTTTAAGTCTGTTTTCTATAAATAACATTTCCTAATCGATTCAGATAACAAAACCCTCAGCAGGAAACTCGAAGTCAAGACATTCCTTTGTTAATAAATCAAACTTATTTACAAACAGACGCGGACGCGCTTTCGAGCACATACATCCATCATCATCGGCGGTCACTCGTGTTCGAGTATGACTGTCCTCCGTTTTTTGGTCCCTGTGGAACCTTTCGGGAAGACGCCTGCACGTGATGTCTTTTAACGTGGGGAGACTGGTGCAACTGCAGTCACCACACAGTTCTTTGGCAGAAGAAGACCTGGTTCCAATGGCATGGAGAGAACCACGACGACTGGAGGCCATCCTCTGTTGCAGCCTTCCTCCACCTTCAGTGCCGTTGTGTCATTGTAGACATCACCTGCCACATCTACCGTTGAGTCATATGTACACACATGTACACACGGGAGAAGGAGGCCTCCGTCGGTCAAGACTAGGGCTGTGACAATATGCTGTTATTAAAGAATATTCTTGTTAGTTGACTGTCTTGCAATTAGACCGTTTCTTTTAATTCTGTAGTTATCTGATACAATATGCTTTTATTAAAGAATATTCTTGTACATACATGACTGTTTGTGATTTTATCATTTCCTTTAAATCTGTGGTTATTAGTAGGCCTATGATAAAATGCTTTTATTAAAGAATGTTCTTGCCATTATTTGACTGTCTTGTAATTTGACCATTTCTTTTAATTCTGTAGTTATTTGTAGGGCTGTGACAATATGTTTTTATAAAAGAATATTCTTGTAGATACATGACTGTTTGTGATTTTATTATTTCCTATAATAATGTGATTATTTGTAGGGCTGTGACAATATGCTTTTATCAAAGAATAATCTTGTCGATATTTGACTATCTTGCAATTTGACCATTTCTCTGGGTGACTACTTGGTAATTTTGATCAATCGGGATTCAAAGGGTTAAAATTCAGCCATTTTGAATGTTTGTTTCTTTTCTTTGTTTTGTTTTTTTTTGTTCTGTTTTTTTTTAATTTTTTTTTTTTTGATACTTTCTATTCTTTTAAAATATTTTTCTTCAAAATTTAAAAGAAAAATATTTTGTTTTAAAGAAGGAAAAACCAAAAATCGATAGAAGAGAAAAACAATTTTTAACCGCCATCTGCTACTCTTTAAAATGGCCGACGGCAAATAATTCATATGACTAAACAAGCTAACCTCAGCCCCAACCCCGACTCACTGCAAATTATTTATTTGAAGATAATTTGTTTTTCTATTTTGCATAAAAGAAGATCAGTCAAATATGTTGTTTAACCCTTTTGACCCTAATGGGCCGAAATATTGGCCTTAAAGTCATAAGGCAGAATACGACATACCAAAATGTTCACCAAAATGCATTCATCTGATATAACAGCTCTGAGTGACTACTTGGTAATTTTGATAAGTTGGGGTCGAAAGGGTAAATCCTTTCGACCTAACGGGCCTATATATCGGCCTTAGTAACCAAAAGCTAAAAATAGACACATTGACATTTCAACCATAATATGGTTCTTTAACCTTTGGACCCTAATAGGCCAATATATCGGCCCTGACAACCTACACACCTATATTTTGTATTTAATGTTATATTTTGGATTTAATATATTCCTCTAATATAACGGCCCTGAGTGACTTCTTGGTAATTTTGATAAAGCAGGGTTCAAAGGCTTAATAGAACGGCTATGAGTGACTACTTGGTAGTATTGCCAAGTCAGAGTCCAAATGTGGAAGTTGAAATATCGTTGTGTGTTTGTCTTTTTATGCCACAAATCACCAGGGCCGATATATCGTTTCTTTAGTGTTAAAAGAATTAATATTTTTACAATTTCATTTCATTAACCTTTACACTCAGTGGTGTGTTGGGCAGCCCTAATATTTTAGCGGAAAAATAAACAAAAAACAAAACCCCCTTTCTCAAACCTTTGAATCCTGACTTATCAAAATTACCAAATAGTCACCCAGAGTCGTTATATTAGAGTAGCATATTTAACTTTTGAACCCCGATTTTTCAAAATTACCAAGTAGTCATTCAAAGACGTTATACTAGAGGAACATAATAAAGCTAAAATATTGGCGTGTCTTCTTTTGCCTTATCTTGTCAGAGCCGATATATCGGCCTCTTAGGATCCAAAGGATTAACTAATTGTGATTCATTTCTTGTTAAATCAACCTTGTTTATAAAATGACCCATGTACAGGAATAGTGGATATTGGCTTCTTGTAAGTACATTTTTAGGTCATATGTTTAACTCTCAGTTATCACTGAATTTGGTTGGGGAATAAGTGTAACCATAAATATGGTATAAAGTGGGGGTAATATCACTGTCAACCGTTTCATGTGAAAGATTGACCCTGGAAACATGGGGACAATGCAAGATTTATCGGTTTATAATGAAAATTGGCAGAGTTAATGCTTCGAAACATAATGGAAAATGACACGTCAAAATATTGAACCTCAAAATTTACAACTTTTCCATGCTCTGATCTTGTCCAACTTTCAGTATGATGTTTAATAGACCTAACCTGACATAAAACCGACATAACAACTTTCCCATGTTCAGATCTTGTCCAACTTTTAGTAAGGTGTTTAGTAGACCCAACCTGACATAAAACCGACATAACAACTTTGCCATGTTCAGATCTTGTCCAACTTTTAGTAAGGTGTTTAGTAGACCCAACCTGACATAAAACCGATATAACAACTTTCCCATGTTCAGATCTTGTCCAACTTTTAGTATGATGTTTAGTAAATCCAACCTGACATAAAATCACACAAAAAAAAGAATATTGCAATTTTAGGGGTATTTTTAGCATTAAATTGACTGGACTTAAATAATGATTGTTAATTGTTTGTGGTAAGTAAATGCTTTTATTATTTTTGATTTGGTTTAGTTTGCTTATTGTTTAATTTTGCTCCACTGGACTTTTGGCTGCCACAGAATTATATTGATGGGCTGTGTTTTGGAATCCTTTCTTTTATTTTTCTATTTCTTTTATTATTCCTTTGGACCCTAAAAGGGCGAAACATCGGCCCTGACAACATAAGAGAAAAGAAGACACATTTATATTTGAGCTTTAACCCTTTGAACCCTAACTTATCAAAATTACCAAGTAGTCACCCAGAGCCATTATATTATAACAACATTTAGGGTCAAAGGTTTTGGTGTATTTTCTTTTGCCATATGTCCTCAGGGCCGGTATATCGGTCTGATAGGGTCTAAAAGGGTTAATATATTCCTCTGAATGACTACTTGGTAATTTTGATAAGTCGGGGTTTGAAAGGGTTAATATGTTCCTCTAATATAACAGCTCTGAGTGACTAAATGGTAATTTTGATAAGTCGGGGTTTGAAAGGGTTAATATGTTCCTCTAATATAACAGCTCTGAGTGACTATTTGGTAATTTTGATAAGTCGGGGTTCAAAAGTTTAATAGACATATTTTTATCCAGCCCTTAGACTTGCCTTTTCTTTGAATATTATTTATTTTTTGTTTTATTTGAACTTTAGTTTTGCTTGAACTGTGTCCGATCACGCCTGGGTGCGAATGGAGTCGTGTGGTTTTGAACTGTGAATGTTTTGGTCCTTGCGTGGGGGCCTGGTCACTTTATAATTTCTTTTAACCTGTGAACCCTGACTTATCAAAATCAGTCACTCAGAATCGTTGTGTAAAAAAGAACATATTAAAGCCAAAACATCGAAGTGTCTTTTTTAGTCTTATGTTGTCAGGGCCGATATACCGGACTCCAAAGGGTTAAAATCAACCTTGTTTATAAAAATGACCCTTGTTCAGGAATGGTGGTTATTGGTTTCTTGTAAGTACATTTTCCGGTTAAATGTCTAACTGCGAACATTATCAGTATATAATCAGTGTTATTGTTTGAGGAAAGTGTACGTGTCTATCTTTAAAAAAAGTCCCCCCCTTAAAAAACAAAAACAAAAAAAACAAACAAAAACACCAAACAAGTTAATTCAGCCTGACATTCTGACTTCTCCTTTCCAGATATTTTTTTTGGTCCTTAAATAAGAATGAAAACGGTGGAATTTTTTTTTTTTTTGACTTTTTAACAGCAAGCTTCTTACCTGCGAACGACAATTTTACCTGAAAGGACTCACAAAACAAAGAAGTAATGAGAGCAGAGTTAAAAAAACAAAAAGAACAACAAAAAACAAACAAGCACCCCCACAAAAAAAAAGTAAAAAATAAAATAAAAAAAAACAAAAGTAAAAAGAACCCCAAAAACTCAACTAAACGAAATTAACAAACAAACAATGTTATCTATTTTTTCTTACTTGTTTAACATTATCAAGGTAAATTTATAAACAAGAGTTTTGCTAGACCTTTTTAGCATTTTTTCTTCTGTTTTTTTTTACAAGTAACTGATGAGTTTTTTTGCTTACGGCGCAAAATATATTTTTTTCGCTCACTCTTTATTTTTTAGTGTCCAATGTTCTATTCAATGTCGTATTTTTTCGTATTTTTTTCCATTCAGAATAAATAGAATAAAATAAAGTAAATAACTAAAAAATAAATAAAAAAATAAAAAAAATGAAAATAAATAAGATAAAATAAAAAAAATTAAATAAAATAAAAATAATAAAAAAATAAAAATAATAAAAAAATAAAAATAGAATAATTAAAAAAAAATAAAATAAATAAATAAATAAATAAAAAAAATAAAAAAAAATTTAAAAAAAAATTTAAAAAAATATAAAAATATAAAAAAAATAAAAAATAGAAATAAAAAG
>JAUZSX010354299.1:0-10006 GCA_034780655.1 Idiosepius hallami
TATATATATATAAAGTGTGTGTGTGGGAATTGGTCGAAGCCAAACAGTTGGTTGTAACAATGAAAATCGTGTTGTTGTGTAATGATGTAAGCGAAGATTGAAAAAAAAAGGTCTCAGTTAGATCAGATTTTTCTAGTTTATGATTTACTTCCAAATGAAATATTTTTTTGCTAAAAAAATCAAAATCTCTTTACATTTTTTGTAAATCTATTATTTCAAAACTGGAAGTAAAATCAATTTTAATATGTGACAATTCCAAGTCTTGCCTACTTTTTCATGGTTTTCTTCTTCAACAACTTATGGTTTCCCTCTTTAATAATTTGATTACTATTCGGAAAACAATATCAAGTGAGTGTATTTTATATGTCTAATTGTGTATGTTACGAAATAGCGAGTAGAATTGTGTTATTAATAAAATTATTATTAACCATGAAAACATTAATTTTAATTAACATGTAAAAATATTTATTTTGGTGACCATAAAAAGGAAGACATAAAAACGGACATTTTAAGTAAATTTTCTTTCTCTTTTGCCCTAATATTAATTCAATTCCTTTATGAACCAACTTACCATTTAGTTTAATTGTTACTGTTATTACATTTAGTTTACAACAATATCGCTCAAGTAAGGCACTAATAGAAAGAAATCCTTTGAAATTCGTTCATTTGAAAATGGTTTATCAAACATCTTTATTCTCCTTTGTTAAAAAAGGTTCGGGTTATTTGGACAGAAATTAGAACTCCCAGTGCATGAATCAGCGCCCAGCCAGCATTAAATAACTTGTATCTTATAAAACTATACTTTAAGCGTTCGAGAATATATTACTTAGTTAAATCTGATCACATTACCGAGAAGACAACGAAATTAAAATCAAATCTTATACAGTGCTTTAAGCTTTGTTGGAAAACTTGAAAGTAAAATATTTTGATTATCTGTTTTTTTTTAAGGAATTCTATAAGGCTTTATAATTTGTGCGTTTAATTTTGCAGACTGTTGTCCTCATCATTCCAGCTGATTTTTCATCATGTTTCGGTTACTACACCTGAAGAAGACCAGACGATAAATTGGCCGAAACTTAAAAATATCAATTATAAAGATAAGAACAACAGTTTGTAAAAATAAATACATAAAATGTTTTGAATTGTCAATGTTTGTGAGACAGTGACTGTGCTTAATTGTCGTGAGTGACACCCCCACTCAATTGTGGTTGGACTCTAGGTACCTCTGGCATTATTTAACCAGAAGCGATTCTCAGGTTAGGCAGTCATTCTCTCACCATAACAAACTGGCGACGAGGATGAGATTCGAACTCAGAATTACAATATATATATAAATAAAAAAGAAAGAATGATAAGTACAAAAACTGATTTCAAAACACAATGATTGTTTATGAATAGAAAGTTCAATTGAAGGTTTGGAATATTCGATCATTCAAAGGTCAAAATGTCGTGTCATCTGACCTTTTATGGAGGATTCTTTACGGGAAAAATTCATCTGGAAAACGGATTAAAATGTTTCTAATCCACAACCATCTTTTTGTGGCGTAGTTTCTTTTTTTTTCATAAACCATTAAGAGATGGCAGGTGCGTGGCAACTTTATTACTATCATTTTGCAGAAAGTTCAAATTCTCTCTCATTTTTCCTCTCACTCCCATTCTCTCTCTTTCATTTGGTGCATCCCGGCGTGCCCAAATCGACATAGCCAATTCAGCATTGGGTCCATTCGACGTCAAATCAAAACTTTGTCTTTATAAGCAAAGACTTGTTTACATTTTTAAAAAATCAATCAGAAAAATTAATAGATTTTTCCTTCGAATAAAATTTAAAAAAAGTTATTAAAAAAAGTGTCCGAATTAATAAATGAAATTTAAATAAAACAATTTTCAAAATGTTAATCACTTGAGATAAATTATTAAAAACAACAAAAAAACAAAAATAAAAACAAAACAAAATAACTTGTTAAATATTATATTTTCTAAAAATATTCGAATTCATTTTTATTGATATTTCATTAAAAAAACTAAAAAAAAAAAAAACAATTTTTATTTTTCTAAGCTTGAAATATTTTTGTTCTTCTTTGAATATGGAAAAAATATTTATGATTAATAATTTATTTTAAAACCCAAAATTTATTTTTTAGTTGATTTAAAAAATATCAAGTGGATTTTTTTTCAAATACTTGAAATAACGTTGTAGCGTTTTTTAAGTTAACTACTTATTTCGTAGTTATGGGCAACAGCATTTTTTAGGAAATGAATACTTGATTAATTCAGTTTCAGTTCCAAACAAAATGTTTTTTTTAATCTTAAAAATACTTTTAAAATATTTTAATCCTTAAAAATCAATTAAAAAATAATTAACCAAAAAGAGTTTTGCAAAATTACGGGTTTTCTTAGGATCACCAAAAGTTTCGAAGTTTCAAACTTCAAACTGTGTTCAAAACACGCGCACACACACACACACACACACACACACACATACACACACACACACACACACACGCATGCACAAATACACACAAACACTTACATACAAGCACACACACAAACACACACACACACACATACGGTAACTACATGTATTCATTTTGTTTTTCTAAATAAAATTATCTAGACAAAAAAACTGGAAATAAATGTTATTTTATTATGTACGCACGCAGTGACACCCCAAGTTCGTTTAAGTTATTTCATTTTTAACATTAATTACATTAATTGAGATTAACAAAGGATCCAAAATGTAAAACTTTGAACCAGGTTTATTTACAACATAACACAAAAACAGACAGAAGTCAACAACGAGGATTAAATTTTCATATTGTTTTCCTTATTTTTTCTTAAAGTGATAAAATCTTTATAAAAATGTTGACTGGTTTGGTCGACGCCGAATCGCCCCTCTGGTGAATCGACCACTCAGTGGAATCGGCCTTACCCAAATGCCATATATATATATATATATATATATATATATATATACATATATATATCATATTCCTCTCATTTCATCTCAATCTGCCGTATAACTTACATCCTAATATATATATATATATATATATATAGGATGTAACACATGCATACATATAGATGTACACAAATGCATACACACATATTTATTACATTTGTTAGAACGGAGAATTTTCCTTAAGCTCTCAATAAAAAGTAGTAATACAACCTAATTCTAATTTATATTAAAAAGTCCTCATTAATGATTACATACTCTTATTTCAATCTATGCACTTTACACGCCGTGTTGTCAGAAAACATTTTCATGATACTGAAGCTGAGCAAAACAGTGTTTTTTCTAAAGTTTTTTTTTTATTATTCTTGTTTTATATATTAATTGAATTTGAGATTGTTTCCCATTCTAACTGATCACTAGTAAATTCCACCCATTAAGTTACTAATGGCTTATTTTCTTTAGGTATTTCTAAATATTTAGTATACTATACTCAAAGAATTCAGGAGTTCAAATTAGTATCAACCGTTCTTTTCGACAAAAATGATAATCATGGAATATTAGATATAAATTATACGGGTCTAACTTTTCGCAGAGTATATACACCTGCTTATCATTCTTTTATTAGCGTTTCTGATGCTAAGAGTTATTAATTCGATAATTTCAAGGGCAACATCTTCAGAGAGTTTGATTTAAACTCTAATATTCTAATAGACTTAATCAACTGATTACACTTATAGTATATATATTCTAGATGATATTTCTAGTATATATATTCTAGATGATATTTCTAGTATAGAAACGTAAACATAAAATTCTATGAATTTAATTCTTTTTTGAATTCGTATTTGTCGAATATAGCCATGTTGTTTTGGGGACACACACTTTTTATATCATACATTGAGGAGTTTTGTAGCACCAGAGTGTTTCATTTTAAGAATAATTATTGGCATAATTGAAATGGTTACCAACCAATATATGCATCTTTGAAAAACAAAAATCTAAGAAAAGATTGTTAATGAAAATACATTCCGAACGCTAAAAAAATAAATGTTATCTTAAAATAAATGACGACGTTTATTAATTTGAAATATGATAACTGCATTGATTAACTGATGCTGGTGGGCCAAAGTCCAAACCGACGGCGACAAGTAGCGGGTGAGTATGGAGGCAGGTGGTGGTGGTAGGGGACTTAAGGATGATGACTTCCCTACATGTGATCACCACTGGAGATCCTTATACACAAAACAATGAAGGCGTTATTGCACGTATATTCCTCACTACCGAGGAGTTTGTGGTCAATCAGCGAACTACCCATTCCTGTCTGGGTGAAGGAATCTGAGATCCAGCCGTTGCATATGTTTTCTCTTTGTCTGTTTCCACTGGCATCAGTTCCATGCCACAAGATTTTTTGCGGCCTGAAAAATTTAGATAAAAATTATTTAACAATCGTTATAAATATATATGCATTAAATATATCATAATTGTTTAATAAAACATTACAAAATAAACGAAATGAATTACTTTATAAGCAGATGTAATTTTCTTTCAACTCAAATGATTTTATTAAAACTTTACCACAAGTTAGGCAAAGTATAGAATTTATTTGATTAATTTTCTTTCAGAGGTTCTTTAAAATTGAAGGCATACAGCAAGTATTGGAGGCAAAACATTGAACAAAGGCACTTTTGTAGAGAGAATGCCGAAATCGCGCTAGAAAACCATTCTGGATTACCGAGAACGTATTGCAAGGATTTCAAGATAAAATTCATAACTTGCATATAACCTCTAGACGCGAGTTCAAATTCCAGTTAAAACCATTACATTAATCTCTAGTTGCCTCAGGCAGATTGGGCTCGTTACCTCGGGAGAACAACTCATCTAGGTGAAGGGCAACACTGAATACAAAACGCACGTAAAGCATGTAAAAACAGCCTTGTGCCAAACTTAGGTTGATGCTCTATCAAGTAAATATGATATAACCCGCGTTTACAGAAAATGAAATCTGTCAGTAATGGATAATAAACTTTTGAGATATTTTGTGGAAAATGATATTTTTTGACTTTAAAATAGTTTTTTATCGTCATTTCCCCGCCCCCAAATTGCTTCAAAATACTTCTTTACAACTTACCATCTAATGCTATTTAAAACATTTGTTCCATCAAATGAGTAAAGTGGCAAACTACCATTAATGAATCCACCGAATCCATCGAATAAATAATTCCAAGATTGCGCCAAGACTTCGTTCTGGAAAATAGAAAAAGAATTGGAAATAGAATCAAAAATTGGCATGAGATGTTTTGGTGTTCAATCAATATAAAAAAATATATTTAAAAAATGCAGTCAATACAATTGTACAAATTAGAATAGAATTATTTTATGTTGAGCTTATATTTCAATTATATAAAAAGAAAAAGCTTGTATTAAAATTCATTAGTATTATGAACTATGTTTTTTAAAATTGGGTTTATAAGAATAAAATAAAAAATAGATTAAAGAATAAAATGAAATTTTAAATTCTACAAATGAAATAAAAAGCATGGATACAGCATTGAAAATAAACTTAAAGAATTAAATATTTATTTTTGTTCGAAATCAATTTTGACTCGAAATTTAAATGCCCAACATTTACGGCTTTGATTTTACAAAAAAACAAAGACACTCATTTGAGCATTAGAAATTAAAATGAAATTTCAGGAAGTTTTAATAGTTCTTACAATTAAAAGGTTTTAAGAATGACATCAGTAAATAGTAAACATGCAGATGAACAAATAGAAGACAATTGTGGTCAATAAAAAGTCAAATAAAGGAAAGCAATTATATCATGCAGCCATTTATTTGATTGACAGGCGTCTAGATTAAACAAAAATGAGTTTTAAGGAATCATCGAGGAAGAGATAACTTGAATAAATTAACTGTACGAATAAAAAAATATATTATAAATCAAGAAAAAGAAAAGAAAAAGTCTCTACAAATAATAAAAAAACAAACAAGGAGTTGCACTGATTGAATGACATTTTCTGTTTTATTCATTACAACAAACTTTTTTCTGTCGATAAAAAAAAGAGTTATAATGAATAATATTTATTAAAAACTTTATTAATTTTGTTCAAAGATATTTTGGGAAAATTATCTCTAAGCTCTATATTTAAAGTTTTAGACAAATCTTAACTTTTAATGGATAAAAAAAACAAAATGACAAAGAAAAAAAAGATACAAACACCCAATAAAAATAGGTTTAGTAAACTAAGCCTGGCCAAAATTATGGAGAGCTTATGAAAAATCGAAATTTAGATTCAAAATTATATTTTTAAAGGTTAAGAATCGGCGAGTAAACATTAATGAATTTATTCTAACAACAAACAATATTTGGCATTTCCTCCTTTTATTTTTATAACAGCTTTTATTCGGGTTTGCATATTGACTCAGTTATTGCAAGTGCTATGGTCTATTTTCTGTTACTTTTGTTTGGCCCCTAGTTTTTTTTAATGGATAATTTGTTATTCTCAATCTTTTCCCTAAATAAGACCACAAAATCTCGATGGCATTTACGTCTGGGAAACGAAGAGATCACTTTATCATTGTGATGTTTGTTGAAGAGGTCATTTTATCACTGTGAAGTTTGTTGAGGAGATCACTTTATTGCTGTGATGTTTGTTCTCTCAAACCAAATCATTGAAACTTTAAATGTATGACAAGAGATTTTGTCTTGTTGGAAGATTGGAATGTTAATATTAAATATTTTAAGCAAAAAGGATTTGACAAACCAGGTCCAGGATGTTATTATTTTTCATCTTCCGGGCAATTTCTCTCTGATAATATCCTTTACCAGATAAAGCAACAATATGTGCCCTTTTAATTTCTAAAAGCTGCTTTTTGGAGGCCATATTAATACAAATATATTATCATAGCATTGTTAGGAATCAAATATTACCGGTTAAATACAAAACAACTTTTAGTATAACAATAAATCATTTTTAATATTGAGATGAATTTAATACGAAATTCAGCTAAAGTTCTCGAGAGAAACTTTAAATCAAAAACAAAACTAAAAAAAAAAATCCTACAATCTATTTCACATTTGTTCTCAATTGTTCATTGTGCAATCCTTAATCATTAATTGATCGTTGGTTGAAACTATTATTTCAATCTTTTATAGTTGCTCCATAATTTGGGGCCTTGGCTGTAAGTCGATTTAGAAGTTTTAGTTTTTAAATCTATTTTCAAAATCATATAAATTTGACATGGAAAAAAAACAATGTTATTATTCACAAATTCATTGAATAGTTTTGAATTCCTAGTTTATTATGGTATAATAAACTAATTTATAAATGAAATACTAATTTTTTGGCTGGTTATTCTTCGTAGACTTATTTTACTATAAATTCCTTCACCTATTGAAAGATATAGTTGCTGGTTCATTAATAAATTAAATTTTATACTTATTTTTAAAAATATTCTCTTCAAATAAAAAAATTACTATGGTACAGTGTTTTTTTTCAAATTGAGAGGTTGGTGTAAAAAATGATTGAAGGAAAAAAAGTTTCTACATAAAAATCAAAATTTTTTTTTCAATTAAATTGCTGAAAATCGTACATTGCTTTTTTGTAGAAATGTACACCCAAGATGCCACCTTAAATTAAACCAACAACCAATAGCTTAAAATACAAGCATCCCACAACTGGGTCAACGACCGCTACAACTCTACAGTATAGTACAAGTGCCTTGAGCATTTAAGTTTATATATACACATATATATATATATATATATATATATATATATATGCATATGAGGATCGTTCAGAAAGTAGTGCTACCTATTTATAAAAGTTAATGTGTATACTATAATAGATAAGCGTTGACTGTGCTTATGCTTATCTACTATACATGCTCTATCTCTGATATTGGGCACTTTAACCATAAACATGATATACATTGGCTTGAGTACCAAAGCAAGTTAGGCGCAAGGCCAGTTTACGTGCATGATGAAATTCATACCAATAATGATTGGCTGCCTATGTATATATAACCTCACTGGTGTACGAACGAGAAGCACAGTCTGAAAGGTTTGGGTTGAAAGTTTCATAAATGACCCAAACAATTGATCTTAAAGAACAGAAATGTGTGGAAGACCTTGAATATAAGAATATATATATAAGTCTAAATAATCAAAGTTATCACAATTATAAAATCCAATCGACCCCCAATTAGTCTCCTCCCACCAAAAAATCAATTTAAAATGTGTAACATTCATTTGATTACGCATGCGTCGTATCACTAGAAGTGAACATTGAAACAAGCTATTAGAAGAAAAAGAGAAAATTATCAATTATATACACACAGACTCAGCATAACTGTTAATCAGCAGTGAATATAAAAAAAATCAGGGAACCAGACGATAAATGAATATTGCCAATTGTTTTATAATTGATTTGATACCGGAACAAGAAAGATATTTAAAAGATTATTATTAAATATTATTAGACAATATCATTATTGAACTTATTTCAATCTCTCATCTTTATTATAACGAATGTAAAAGCAGAAGAATTTGAATAACCCAAATTCATCTCGAAAATTCAGACAACAAATAGAAAGTTTATATTTTTATTGCAATCAACGAAAGAAGTTGTCTTTTAAAGTCCTGCTTATAAATGGTCTATTTCATTAGAAATATTGATAAGACAAATAAACTGGCACAAGTCTCTACAAACTAACAAAAACAACGCGGAGGTATGGCTTTAGCCAAAGGATTTCTGATGACGATAATTATTAATGTTCTTTACACGGGTTTAATTGACTCAATAAATACAGTAATAATAAATTAGTTTGAAAAGTTTCAAAGATAAGTAAACTACAGACCGTTTAAAAGATTTCCCCTGCAACAGCCTTAACATTGGTGTCTGGAACTAGATTAAACTTGTCCCTTTCCAGCAAGAACATTTGCACTACAAAATATTTTCACACTGTTTTTGATAAAAAAAATAGACATTAAAAAGTCCACATTGACTTTTTGACAGTGAAGATGATATATTTACTTAGTGAGCAGAGCATCAACTAAGTTTGGTATAAGGCCATTTTTAAAGGGTGAATGCAATGGTTTTGACTGGGATTTGAACTCGCATACTACGATTCCAGAGCCTGAGCTTTTACCAATGCTCCAGCTTCGCCGCCCTTTAACAGTGAAGATATAATATATTCGATGAATCTCTCGATGATGAATATTTTATGATTGACAAAGAGAAAAAGAGAATAAAATTCGTTTCAAAGTAAATACATTTACTTCGAAAAGACAAAGACGTTAACTCCCCTTCAAAAATAGTTTTTGCCTGTCATCGATTTATTGTACATATTATAATCATGAAACTGAAAAAAAATGCCCGATTTAAAAGATTATTTTGAAATCAATAATACCAGAATATTGATCGTTTTAAATGGATTATTTTGATATTGGTAATATTCATATAAGTTTGGTACCAAATGCGAATAAAAACATATCAACATGATTTAGAAACATACAGTATACAATGTCACCCAAATATTTAAAAAAAAAATACTTTCTTCTAAACAACAAAGACCAAGATTTTTTAGGGAAATTCTAAGCACACCAGTTTTTATTATATAAAGTTGAACCAAAATTTTTCATTACTAAATAAAATCAACTTAATTGTATTTAATTAAATGAAGCAAAACTGAAGAACAATTTATAAAAATAACGCTCGAATTAAATTTCCGATGTGAAAATTTCACAAATTTACTCTGTAGTAAAGTTTCAATAAAATCTGTCGAGAGGAAAGAATAAGACTGAATTTTGGTTGTGCCAGTCCGTATGAATGACAATCAAAGCTAAGTTTAATCAATTATAGTTTATGCGCGAGGCAAAACAATTCTTAAGGTGTCAGTAGTTATAAATATCTTCATAAAAAATGAAGGATTGTCGTACCTTATATATATATATATATATATATATATATATATATATATGGGAGGCAGACATTGTTTAAAAAAAAATTAAAATTTTTATTTAATTTTCTGTCATTTATTTTTGTAAAA
>JAUZSX010354310.1:0-10006 GCA_034780655.1 Idiosepius hallami
TATATATATACCCTTGTTTATTTTGATTGTATAATAAACTATGTGGTAGACCTAAAACCTGTTTCATACTTTCATATATTTACTTATGTTTTTAAGACTTACAACTGATCATATATATATATATACATACACCCTTGTTTATTATCATGGTATAATAAACTATGTGGTAGACCTAAAAACATAGCACTCATTCACTATTAAAGCTCTTGTGTATAGCAACATTAAGTTTCCTGGTGTCAGACATGACCATGACCACACCCAACCCACATAAAGAAGTATATACATTCTTCTCCTCTGAGAATCACATGTTTTCATTTGTACCTCATACATGCAGTTCACACATGTAATGTTGCAAGTGCAAGTTGGTGCATAATCTCTAGTTGCAGGGGTGCACCAAATTTCACCGCCCCAGTTGCATTGTTTGTTGACCTTTTTTTTTTTTCATTTATTTATTTTTTTTTTCTTTTTGTAAATATTATGAAGAAGAAGAAAAAAATCTAAAAAGATTTATATATATGTAACCATTATTCCCTGTGTTTCTAGAAATATCAATATTGGGCAGAACACACATGCACACACACAAACACACATTTTGTATATAAAATGTGTGAAATATAATATATATATATATATATATATACAAATATAGATTTATATTTTGTATATACACATATATATATATATACAAAAATATAGATATATATTTTGTATATATATATATATATACACAAATATAGATTTATATTTTGTATATACACATATATATATATACACAAATATAGATATATATTTTGTATATATATATATATATGTATATATATGTTTTTTGTATATACAAATATATATGTATTTTTAAAAATTGACATTTGAGAAAGATATTTTATATTAATATTCCCGTATGTACATTTCTCCGTTAGGCATAATCACATTTAACAAATTCCCATTGGTAATGCCTAACGGTGAAATGTACATACGGGAATATTAAAATAAATATCTTTCTCGTATGTCAAATTTTGAATATAAACATATATATATATATATATTTATGTTAGTGTTCAAGGCTGCAATATGTGGAGAGAAATTTGCCATGTTTCAAACAGACCAGATCTTCTTTGAAAATGGAAAATAAATTATTTGTTTTGAAGTCAGGATTTTTCTTCGTTCAGAAAATTGATACGCCAATAGAAATCTCAGTCACTGTCATGTTCGCATTCAGATCAACACCCCTGGGAAAGTTATAAACGCCTTCAATTTCAGCAATGAATCAAATAAATGACAACTGTCCAAACAATTTTCTTTTTCTCTACAAAATTAAATTCCTTTAGGATTGAATGGCTGTAAGTTAAGACTAATAGAGCATGAAGCAAAGAAACCTAAACCTTGAAATGGAAAAAAAAAAAAAGGATTTTTATGTAGCAATATGGGCGTGGCGATGTGTCTGTCGGTGTCGTCAGTTGACGTCACACTGAGTATAAAAGGCACAATTGCCACGTCAGAATTCAGAGTGGGCTAAAACCTAGGCATGATGCTCTTGGCTGAATAAAATGGTTAACCGAAATAGTACGTCTTCGTGTTGTGAATCATCTTGATTCCTGCTAACAACTTTGGAGACAACACGGAGATGGACAGCAGGGAGAAGCTCTTCTCCTGGAGTCTGGAAAGGCTCAGAACAACATCTTTATTGTAAGTAGCCCTTTACGGATTTCCAGTTCGACCCCTGCCGGCCAAGACGACCGTCTATCGGCACGGGTGCGAAAACGGCCAGAAGAAGCCGAGATGACACACACCCAAGGATGATTACAAATAACAAACAATCATCATCGTTGTAGTCTTACATTTAGATTTGAGTATAAGAGGATCGATGCAGATTAATGACAGTGTTCGTGTCACAATTGATGGCAACTCAAGCAATGGGTATGTCAGTGGAACTCCAAAATGAACTATTGACAATGAATCTAATTCCAGGTCTATTCAAGTTCAAGATGACATCTCTTTTATACAAAGAAGAAAAAAAATTGGTTCTTACACTTTTTTTTTTTTTTGGCTCCTCTCAGTTGGCCTCCATATTGAATGATTCAATAAAGAAATGAAACAAGTCATTCAAAAGAGTTTAAAAAAAAAATCTTTACCAGATTTACTATTTTTCTATTGGAATATAATAGGAACATTATAATAGACCTCAGAGTATACACACTATCACTCTGACACACACACACATACATACATATATATATATATAAATATATATTTATGTGTATATATATATGTGTGTGATAGAAAAAATACGAAAATAAATTCCGACAATATATGATAGAAAATTATTAGAAAAAACAAGAATGTATATTAGTGCCAATGCGTTTCGGATTTTGTCCTTCTTCAGGGCACCTTTATTAATGTTACTTAATATTCCTACTATTCCTACTGGCACTAATATACGTTCTTGTTTTTTGTTTTTTCTAATAATTTTCTATCATATATTGTCGGAATTTATTTTCCTAATTTTAATATTATATATATATATATATACATATATTAATATGAAAAAAATAGAAAGAAAATTTTGATGATGTGTAACAACATATATATATATATACACACACACACATATATATATATATATATATACAGAGAGAGAAAAATAGAGTGGGAAAGTTAGAGAAAGAAAGAGCTTGATAGAGAGAGAGAGAGAGATTGAGAGAAAAAAGAGAGATTTTCTACTAAAAGACAATTTATTTCTTCAAGTTTAAAGTAAAACCAGTTTTATTATTGCTATTGTTGTTTCCACATCAGACATAATAGAATTTCAGTTTTCAGTCTTTTATTCTCATCAGATTCCCTGGCCAAAAACCATTATGAAGATATAAAAATATTAATAAAAGATAATATTATTAATTATTTTTAATAAAGGATAAGTACGGTAAAGTCATGTTAGAAACACTGGTTCCCATCAGATCACCAAAGTTAACCAGTGCTTAGATGGGTGACCATTTAAGAATACCAGGTACTGTACAAGGGCAAGTAACAAACCTACACCTGCCTTTGCTACTCTTTCAAGAAAACTAATTGTTACACCATGTGATATAAGATGAATAAAGAATAAACAGTCTGAAAACTCTTGATTCCCACAACTTTTATTATCTACAATAAATAAAAATCTTATATTTTTTATATAAAAGGTTTTATGTCTAAATTGTATTGAACGCATATACAATTGGCCGACTAATAGATTAATGGGAAATAGACCAATCCAAAAGTTAATATATTTTTTATATAAAAGGTTTTATGTCTAAATTGTATTGAACGCATATTGGCCGACTAATAGATTAATGTGAAATAGACCAATCCAAAAGTTAATATATTTTTTATATAAAAAGTTTTATGTCTAAATTGTATTGAACGCATATTGGCCGACTAATAGATTAATGGGAAATAGACCAATCCAAAAGTTAATATATTTTTACACAATATTCTTTCTCTATAGAAAGTCTAATTTAAAACAATATAAGCATAACAGGATGGTTCTTGGGATTCAGGGTGGAGCAGATATTGCAAAAGGACTTAAATTAAAAAAAATAAAAACTATTGTTTAAATAATTTTTAAATACTTCTAACTTTAATAATGATTATATTATTATTAATTATGCTTTTGAAAATTCTCTTTCTGGACATTTGTTGTTTCTTAAAACAATCAGTCAAAATATACAAGATTATACTCTTCTGAATATATGAACTGATATAAAATGAACTGAGGTATTAAATACTTTTATATGGAGACTTTTTTTTAATGGAAAAAAAATATCTAGATATTTATATATTTTCTTAATTGGTGTAGTTCCATAAATAAAAGATGTCGTTTTCATTAATTTCAATCAAGATATGAAGAAGTTGTAAACAGAAAATCAATATTCCATTTTTGTTTTATAGTAGAAACAATAATTTAATATCTGAGTGTTAAAAGAAATTGATGCCATTGATGAGAGCGTTTTGTGAAAGTATTTTATTTTTCCTTCTTATAGATATTAAGATACAGATAATAATTTGGAATTATCATAAAGATTTCTGAGATTTAATCTAAAGTTAAAAATATTGAGTAAAATTTAAATAACAATAAAAGAAAATTAATTCTAAAAAATAATTCAAAAGGTAATTTTTAAAGATGAATTTCTGAATTGAAAGACTAAATTTAATACAATTTTTCCAAGTCTGTTGATGGATTAAATCCATTTTTCTTCCCCAATAAATATTTTCAAAGAAAAGATGAGACTTTGCAGAAAAGATTTTTTTTTTATTTATAATAATATTAAAAGTGCAAATAATTTCGGTTACAAAATTTTCAGCTAGAATAGAAAAAGGAAGACCTGATTTTGGGGGGTTTAAAAGGAATTTAATGTTTCATAAAGAAAATAATGGCAGCAGTGTGTTTATTTATAGATGATAATAAATGTTTATGAATTAGGTTTTACCATATGAAATTGTACCATTTGAAATATTCATTCAATTTTTAAAGATATTCTTTTTTTTTAATTCTGTTGTAGATTGAATGTCATTATTTAAAATCTTTAGACACCGTCTTTTAAGATTTATTTGTCTGCTAGTATTTTATTCCCTTATTTTGATCTTATTTTCTAGTCTGATGCTATTATCAACTTTATTTATAGTATTCTCATCTATTTGATAAAATGGTTTAACAAATACATGGCTAAAATATAATGGAAGGTCAATACAATGGAAGGTCACAAATGATCACAAATTCTAAAATGAATAATCCATAACATTATACCACCCTTTCTTACATTGAATTTATAACTTGTCATTTGGCAGTCAGAATATTGAAAATGCAAAAATGTGATGACATTTGTTTATAACTTTTAATTAAATATAAATAACAAGTATCAAAATATTTTTTTTTTCATACTAACCAAGTATTTATTTTTTTCCATCTAAATGTTTTAATTAAATTATCAAAATATAAGCCATCTTATAATTAGAGAAACAAAATTTTGTTGATACGCAGTAGCCATTTTTTAAACCTAAAAATTATTTGTGTAACATTTTGACCAATTAACAAAAATAGATGTTCTTTTTTTTTTTTTTACTTATTGATTTCAAACTAAATGTTGATTTATTTTTGTACAGTAACAACAGATCATTCAGGAAAAAAATTTCTACATTTGAACAAAATAAGTAATTCTAATGCAAAAAAAAATATTGATAAATAAGTTGACTCAGAGTCAGAGACTTAATCATCACAAACTTTAGATTAGTTCAATTTCTAATTAAAATGACACAAGTATGAATTCTTTCTTGTTTCCCTTGTTAAGAACATTTTTTAATTACTTTAAAATCAGTCCTGATCTTCTTTCAGTTTATCTTTGAAAGGTGCTGAAACTAAATGAGAGATTGTATTTGAATCTATAAGAGAGACTGTATTTTTGAAACTATGAGACTATATTTGAAACAAAATGAGAGACTGTGTTTGAAACTATAAGAGAGACTATATTTTTGAAACTATATTAGACTATATTTGAAACTAAGTGAGAAACTATAAGAGATACTGAATTTGAAACTGAACAAGAAACTGTATTTGAAACTAATTGAGAGACTATTTTTAAAACTATAAGAGAGACTGCATTAAAAATTAAATGAGAAACTATAAGAGAGACTGTATTTGAAACTATAAGATAGACTTTATTTTTGAAACTAAATAGGATACTGTACTTGAAACTAAACGAGAGACTGTATCTAAAACTATAAGAGAGACTATATTTGAAACTAAATGAGATACTGAATTTGAAACTAAATAAGAAACTGTATTTGAATCTATAAGAGAGACTGTATTTAAAAAACTTTAACCCTTTCTCTACCAATGCAGGAGTTTGAATAACTAAGAAAAACACAAACAATCATAATCTAACTTCATATTCTAGTTTAAAACATTATTCACAATAGAGGATGATATTCCATATGGTACAATCTAAAATATGGACCTTTTCTTTTCACTTTAAAAAATATTTTTTTAAACTTCTACAGGTGAACAGTGTTGTCCTTATGTGCATTCACAGTTTACTGGTGACAGGGTTCAGGTGAAGATTGCTTGATCAATCAATCATTTAGCATTTGATGATGGTGTTTACCTGTAAAAAGATGAAATACTGAAATGATGCTTGAAGATTGTTCTGTTTGAAAAGTAATCAACAAAAATATAACAACATAAATAAATATCAAGTCTAAATGCCTTATAAAGAACATTATTTACATTATTTACACATCACTGATTATTGGCCTTATCTAGATTATTGTTAATATCCAAATATTTCATCTCCTAAATATTATTTGGACGTCTTTTGTTTATAATTTGGTAATGTTAAAGAAAAAATGGTTTTAAATTTATGAATGAACTATTTGTATTTTGCTGCCAATACCTATAGCATTGATGTCTTTAGGATTCTTTGTTGCAGAGGCAGAGCAAGGAGTTTTGGATACAAATCAGAAAAACTAAAAATGGTTGTGTTGAAAAATAGAAACTGAATAAAAAGTATGTTTCCTTCTTTTTCCTCATTCACATCAAAATGTGACTGAATTTCCTGCATTCTTGTAAATTTGGACCATTGTCAATCATCAAAAGATTTTTTTAGAAAAAATGTCAAATTATTAAACTTCAGAAAGAGCGGGAAAATTTCTAACCATTTGTGAAATATGTTAAATTTGTTTGGTAAGTTCAATTTCTTTGATGGTTTAAAGCAGGCATGTCAAACATGCGGCCCGTGGGCCACATGTGGCCCGCAGGAAGCACAAATGCGGCTCGACAGACATATTGAAGCTTTTTAAATTTTCTTTATATCAAAATAAAGAACAGATTTATACATCATGCTAATTTCAATTGTTATTTTTTATTTAATAAACTAAAAGTATTTTTAACTTGCATTTTTAAATATGACCAAACTATTGCATTTTTCTAAATTACCGATAAAAGAAAGATATTCAGCTATGATTTTTTTAACGACTTTGATTAATATTGTAGGAGTGCGGCCCTCATGCCAACACTAACTGATCCTGTGGCTCCGCATGGCTCTAAGTTTGACATGCCTGGTCTAGAAAGTTTGCGTTAACGCCCCCTAGGGAGAGGTGATATAAACAGGGGGTGCTTGCGAGATAATAGTCGAATGAGGGGGCGTTAGAATTGTGAAGGGGGTCTTTGAGCAATTAGAGTAAATTTGTCAATCGGTGTTGGTAGAAAGACTGGAAAAACAGGACGATTTAATTAAGAAAGTAGTTGCATGAGAGGGTGTTCAAAGGTTTAATATGTTCGTCTAATATAACGACTCTGAGTGACTACTTGGTAATTTTGATAAGTCAGGGTTCAAAGGTTTGATATTTTCCTCTTATTCAACGAATCTGAGTGACTACTTAGTAATTTTGATAAATCAGGTTTCAAATGTTTAATATGTTCCTCTAAAATAACGACTCTGAGTGACTACTTGGTAATTTTGATACGTCAGGGTCCAAAGGTTTAATATGTTCCGCTAATATAACGACTCCGAGTGACTACTTGGTAATTTTGGTAAGTTAGGGTTCAAAGGGGTTAAAACCACTGGTGGAGAGAGAAAGAGAGAGAGAGAGAGGGAGAGAGAGCTCTACTGCCTGACCGGACTCTCTCTCTGCTTTGAGGGTGGTTGTTTCGGTTGGGACATGACATGTTAGGCATCAGCCACAAAAAGCACATTTAAACTCGTCTATGTGTCATAATAACAACTCGCTCTATTTTTCTTATTGAGTTTTTAGTTGTTTCTGTGTCATTCAGGTTTCTTGTAGGTTGCTTCTCTGCTAGTAGTGCTTGCTAACTTGCTGACTGTGTGCGCTCGTTCCGTCCTTAGGGCTCTGCCACTGCCTTATAGCGGAGGCCTCGGCTCTGCCGACCTCACAACTGCCAGGGCTGCAAGCTCCCTGTGAACTGCAGCTGCACTAGGCTCCTTGACTTCACAGATCTTGTGTAAATGCACTGTGTGGGTTGTTCTTTCTGCTATAGGAGTGCTTCCTTGTTGCCTGGCTGACTGTGTGCGCTCGTTCCGTCCTTAGGGCTCTTCCGACCTCACAACTGCCAGGGCCGCAAGCTCCCTGTGGAGCTGTGTTTGCTCGGGAGAGCAGCAGCTCATCTAAGTGAAGGGTAACACCGAATATAAAAAAGCCCGGGTAAGAGCAAGTAAAAAGGGCCTTGTGCCAAACTTGGGGGTGCTCACCAAGTAAATATCATAATGCTATTATGGGTGTATTTTTCTTGCTTTTTTTTGTCACATGTTCTTTTCGCGTTTTTTCTTATAAAATAAAAAAAAAATATGTTAATATGAAAAAGTGTGAGTGTTTTAGACGTTTGTTTGTTTATAATGGCATATCAAACTTTTAAGGTTATTGTTGTGGGGTGAAACACACCTCAGAATGAACTCTTCCAGCCATTATAAATGTGATCTCTCGAGGCAGCAACTGTAAATTTTGACTGGGATTTGGACTTGCGTAATACGATTTCACTGCCCGAGCTTTTACCATTGCTCCACCGTCGATGCCTTATAATATATCTATCTTTTTTTTAATTCTTTCAAATCCTGTGTTTTTTAGACTATCGCTTCTTAGACTCTTTATCACTTTTTAGACTCTTTATCACTTTTTAGACTCTTTATCACCTTTTCGTCCTTTAATCACTTTTTAGTCTGTTTATCACTTTGTAGACTCTTTATCACTTTGTAGACTCTTTATCACTTTGTAGACTCTTTATCACTTTGTAGACTCTTTATCACTTTGTAGTGCTTTTATCACTTTAAGACTCTTTATCCCTTTTTATATTCTTTATCATCCTTTTAGACTTTTTATCACTTTTTAGACTCTTTATCACTTTTTAGACTCTTTATCCCTTTATAGTCTCTTTATCACTTTATAGACTCTTTATCACTATTTAGAGTCTTTATCACTTTCAGACTCTTTATCCCCTTTTATATTCTTTATCACCCTTTTAGACTTTTTATCACTTTATAGTGCCTTTATTAATTTAAGACTCTTTATCTCTTTTTATATTCTTTATCACCCTTTTAGACTTTTTATCACTTTTTAGACTCTTTATCACTTTTTAGTCTCTTTATCACTTATCTTGTTACATTATATAGCGCTTCATTTAATACCCTTCGCCGCCGCCGCCGCCGCCATCGGCCGTCAAAGCGACCCCCCACTATTTCTACCAACAAGGAACAAGAATGAGAGACCTTTTAGCGCGTTTCCTAACAGGAAGTACTTCGCTCCCCCTCCCTCGTTTTATTAGTGTCCAGGTTCGAAAGAAAGAAAAAAAAGGTAGTAGAAAATGGAGGACGTAAACAGATTTTCAAATGAAACACTTCTAATGTGTGCTATACAAACTTCATGCACTGAACGGGCTTCAACGAGATGAGCTCTTCACGGCAAATATTGCGACTGCTCTCTTGAAGCGAAGAATGGCGCTATTTGCAAGCGGAAATAAATCAAATGCGCAGGCGCATTACACTTCAGGCATTAAAAGAGAAATTCTACATTCGATAAATTTGTTTTTTCCTACTCTTCATTTTTGTGGTCGTTACTTATATTGTTACTTATAAACACATTTATTGTTGCAGTCATTACTTATATTGTTACTTTTAAACACATTTAGTTTTGGAGTCGTTACTTATATTGTTATATTTATTTTGGGAGTCGTTACTAATATTGTTATTTATAAACACATTTATTTTTGAAGTCGTTACTTATATTGTTACTTATAAACACATTTATTTTTGGGGTGGTTACTTATATTGTTGTTACTCGTAAAATTAAATTGATTTTTAGAGTCGTTAAATATATTGTTACTAATAAACACATTTATTTTTGGAGTCATTACTTATATTGGTACATCTAAAAATAAATTTATTTTTAGAGTCGTTACTTATATTGTTACTAATAAAAAAAATTAATTTTTGATTCGTTAATTATATTGTTACTTATATTGTTACTT
>JAUZSX010354321.1:0-10006 GCA_034780655.1 Idiosepius hallami
CCATGCGTAGGAGCGTCGCATCAGAAATGTAGATCCGAAGTTTGGTGTAATTTCGTTGAAAACTGTTGTCGAAAACACAGTGGGAGTGCAAAGAATGACAAACGCCTGAAGAACGCCGGTTTAATGGCGAACCTCAGCTTTTTATTCACTGCAACAATATTTACTCTAAGTGATGATAGTTTTAGCAAAAACTTTTTTGTTATTAAATTCACAAGTGTACAACATCTGCACTTGAGGTAAAATAGAATGTCATTTCGAGGAATATTTTAATTCATTTGCCTAATTTTTCTTCTACCTAAAAATAGGTCACAGAATTAAAGGTCTGTAGTAAAAAAAGGTTTAGTGGGGAAAATACAAATGGTAGGTCCCATGACTTTGATTGGGGAAATCTCGTTCTGACAAAGCCAATTCACATTGTACCTATGCAATTTAGGAAGTACTTGTCTGGATAAAAATCGGTCGTTTTGCCAATACGAGCTCAGTGAAAATCTTCCACACCAAGTGTCCCATTGCATTTTTGCTGCTTCTGTGTGTTGTGGGACTTGAGTGTGTTCGGTGAATATTTTTTTCCCTTGTACTCCGAAGTTACAAAGTCTAGAGAAGGCCTACTTAAAATTCTTGAGTACGAATCAAGATAAATATCAAATAAATATATCTAATTAACCATACATGCAGAACATACGAAAATGTAAAATCAAAAATTGCACAAATGTTGTAAAATTGTATTTATTATTGTTTTTATTAAAAACTATCAATATAAAAACTTTATTTTGTAAAACTGCAACTTCTTTCTGCAGGTTATTAAATTCTCGTGACCCCCAATATTTTGATAAGCAACCCTCATAGTTTAAGAAGTCCTTGTCTGGAGTAATATAGACATTTGACATAGTACTAATGAGAATAGAATTTCAAATAATCAGCAATCATTTCGATTTTTAATTTTCTAAACCAAATCCAAGGGAGATGATTTTAATATTATTTCTTTTTAAATTTTATATCACTGATTGATAAAAATCATGAGAAATGCTGAGTGAAACATATTAGTTTTGAATAAAAAATATATATAAATAAATACATTTTATTTAAATACTTTATAATAAGTGAAAAAAACTTTTATTTTATAACAAAAAAGGCAATATTTATAAGAATCAAAAATGTTTTTATTTATTTTTTATATTAAAAATAATTTTCCTTTTATTCTTTTATTAATTTTTCTTCTGCTTTTTTTTTAATTCTTCCATTTTTGTTGCTTTCATCTTTCAGTTTTGTTTTGTCTTTACTGATTTTTGAAAAGCCTCTAAACCCTGATTACAAGATTTCTGAAAAGAAAGAAAAGAGAAAGTTGGTTAGGACAGACTGTGATTTCAATTTTGAAATTTTTGTCTCTTTTAAATACATTTCATTTGGCTTTTGTGTCCAGGTTTTTCATACATAATTTTTTTTTTCTAATAAACACGACTTTCACTGTATTAGTTAAAATCTGGCTTAAGTCTGATAAGTTCAATATTGGAAACAAACGAGAAGAAATTTTTGTATTATTTTTGATAGATTTTAAATCTCAATAACTAGAATTTTACATTTTTATATAATTGGTTGTTTGAATGATAATAATAAGGAATGCAATCATTAACCTTTAAAAGAAATATTTTATTTTCCATTACATTTTTATAGTAAAAATTATTTTATAGAAAAATACATTTCCTATGCATTTTATTTGTAAGAATTATTTTTAATACATTTTCACAGTAAAAATTACTTATCAAGGCATTTTTGTAGTAAAACCACTTTTAATGCAATTTATTTGTTTAAAAATATTTCCAATACATTTTTATAGTAACAAAGATTTGACTTTTATAGTAAAATACATTTTACTATATTACTTATAAAGCATTTTATTTTTAAAAATTATTTCAATACATTTTCATAGTAAAAGTAAAATTACTTATCAAGGCATTTTTGTAGTAAAACCACTTTTAATGCATTTTATTTGTAAAAAAAAAAAAAAAAATCTAATTCATTTTCATATTAACAATTATTTTTCCATGCATTTTTGTGGCAAAATTAATTTCTAAAAATTTTGAAATAAAAAGAAACCGTTTCACCACCCAATGCATATAAATTTTAAAGATTGAGATTTTTACCTTTATTTGATGAATCAAATTCTGCATTAAAGTTAGACTTTCAATAAAAAAGAAATTCAGAAAAGCCTTGTATTTGTCAGTGAAATGTGTCGGGGCAGCTTTCTTTTGTTGAAATGGATCTTTGAATACCGATACAATTTTCTAAAATTCTGGTAAAAAGCAACAAAAATATATACATAGATTAAGAAGCCTCATCTCAAAGAATTCCCAAATAAACTTCAATTAAAAATTCGTTACAGACCTAACTTAGAAGACTAGAAGAAATAAATAAATAAATAATTAGATTTATAATACCAAAAAATTCAACGTTGATTACCTTTCGGGCCCTGGCACAGCAGATAAAAATGTTCAGTATCTACAGTTCCCAGTTGGTATCATTGGAGGTGTTGGGTAACTAACTCACTAAGGCTATTGCTTACCATGTGTTGAATTAGGGAAAAACTAGATAAAATCTTATGAAACCAGATTTTTCTTCAGACTAAAGCCCTCTCATGTAATTACAGAATAAAATATGATAAATAAATCCTATTTTAAGACTTTTTCACACCTTAGTCTAAAAGAAATTTGTTGATATCGTGTCACCTACTCCTTTGTTGCAGACCAATCCTGCCCCCACACACACATTTAGGTAGACTACTGATTATTCTCATTCCAGTATGAAGACTCAGAATTAACATGTAACTCTTTCATCACTCTGTTGCAGATATTGGCGGTGAGAGCCTCAAAGAAAGCAACATCTGTCATGGACGTGCATCAGAAGCAGAGATGATTCTGCATTCAGAGAATTCCTCCATGCAGAAAAAATGTAACTGATCATTATAAACCAGCACCTGTTAAGCGTTTATGAAGACAATGCGATTAACATTGGCCCAGTTAAGAGGGGACTGTCGATTTCATAGTGGCAATAGAGATGTGAGTGACAAAGTGTGCACCAGACAGAAAATAAACCGTCTCATTCATCGCAGGCAAAAGTGCATTGAGAATGATTTTGTAGAAAAAAAAAAGTTGAGTAGCATAAACTGTCGCTTATTTTAATGGTACCAAACCCTGTCTTCATAGCTCTTAAACTTTTTTTTAAAATAGATTTAAAAATATAGATGGCATTATTTTTAGAACGAATCTCTTAATTTGGAAAAAGTTTAACAATAAAAAAAATTTTAAAAATCATGAAAATAACTCACATCAAACCAATCTTCGCTCAAGTCATCTTCAAAAGTAACTAAAAATCAAAAGAAAATAAAAACATCTCAAAAAATTCAAAACTATAAAATTTATGAATGATCTCTAGATACAAATTGCACAGAAAAAAATCTTAACATCAAAAATGACTGGATGGTTTTGTTTAATAGCTTATCAACATTTATGAGCATTTAACGCCAAGAACAATTACTTTTTAGAAATATCTTTTTGTTATTAACAAGCTCTTAGAAGATTTTATGGAAACCAAAATAATGCCAGAATCCTTAAACAATGAAGTGTTATTAGCTCTGACAATGTATTTAATATCAATAATAATGTATTTTTAAGAATTGAATTCTAATAGATTTTTACATAAACAAAAGGTGGGAAACCTCTTTTTTCCAATCCCTTGAGTTATGCTTTAAATAAAGTTTTCTTGTAATAAATTGTCCATACTTAAAAAGGCAAATTGAAAAAAATAATTGTCTTTAGCATTAAATTACCAAACAAAAAAATAGGATATACTAGTATTGAAAACTTTAAATGAAAAGAAATGAAAATAAAATTGTTTATCTATAGTAGCAGTTAACAAGGTTCCTTAGTGGTCAGTGAGGAATTACAACAGGTTGATGTAAAAAAAATAGCCTCATTAAATACTTTATACTTTTACAGAGAGGTTTAAAACAGAATCTTCTAATTTAGAAATATTTTGAGGTTTCTGTTTAAGCATGATTCTTGTGGAACATCAGGTTGCTTTTGTTGCGGCTTCTGTAACTTTCTCTTTTTAAAGAATTGGGTTGTTGGCGCTATTCTAACCCTCTTATTTTAATGCTTTTATTGTGACACCAACACTAGATGCCTGTCTAACCAAAGACTCAAGGTGCATCTACCCAGCGATTTACCCACATCTCCAGATACTAACTTGGGTATTTCTCGCCCCAACGCAAAATATGGTACCAAGTATACTTAAATGGTCACCCTTATATCTACTAACTAGGCTGGATGTTGCTTAACTTTGGTGACCTGACGAGAAACGGTGTCTTTAATGTGACTTGACTTTACATTGAGGTATCACCCCTCATAAATATACAAGTACACATGTGTCTCTTCCCAACTTATCCCTGGTCTGCACAAACTCAGATCCGCAATCCAGTAGTGTTGGATTAATTTTGGTCTATTGAGACTGTATTTTCTACCTATCTCTACTTCTTCTTCACTGTAAAAGTGTATGTTCCTTCATATTCACAGAATTCATTATATATCGGAAGGATCCACTGCCAGCCAATGAAAGAACTGAATGCAAATAACATTTTTTAATAAATAAACCAAACTGCCATAATTACCACTGTTGCTGCTAATACTCTATTAAAACTCGCTTGGATTTTTATTTAAAAATTTGGACATTAATTACCACCTTTGGATTATTACCAAACTTTAATACCTTTAATTTATCTCACTTTTACTAGGACTAATAATAATGAATCTATCAAGTAGTTAGGTTATATCACAATTGTGATAAGCATGAGAGGAGGATCCACTGAGCTCTTCAACATTCTGTGTTCTTTTTTCTTTTAATTAGATATTTTTGTTAATCACTTCAGTGTCAAGTTAACTTTTAACCAGCTTTCAAACAGAATCACAAATCATACATGTATATTTCAGCCAACATCTTAATAACTAGCATCAGTATATGACACTTATTTAAGATAAGATACAGTACTGTAAAGATTTTGGTAACCCTTCATCTAAAGCATTGGTTTTCAAAGTGGGCGGTACTGCCCCCTAGGGGAAGATATAAACTTTGAGGGAGGTGCTGGCAAAGTAAGTAGTTGGATGAGGCGGTGTTAAAACTATGAAGGGGGCCTTTGAGCAATTAAAGTAAAATATGTTTTTGGTGTTGGTAGAAAGGCTGGAAAAACAGGACGATTTAATTAAGTGTTCTTTAGTTGCTGCAAAGAGGGGGGCGCTGGCATTTTCGTCCAGCAGTGAGGAGGGGTGCTGGCAAAAAAAGTTTGAAAACCACTGATGTAAAATTAAGAAAGTTTTACCTTTTTTATGAATCATAAACATTCTTTTCCACAGAGAATGGTCTCGGCTTTTTTCATAAAGGTCTTTACACACAAGACTCACAGTCAAGAGAGAGCGAAGATCTAGGTACTTTAGGATCTTTAACTGAAAGCATACAATAAGTAATTAACAATTAGCAAGCCATGTTAAAAATTATTATTATTACTTTCGAAATCTTAGCAGACAAAAAAAAAAGCTTTTTTTAATTCAATATACTCATATTTCAATTTTTATTTCAACTCAAAAATAAATGAACTAAGATCAAAATAGAAAAAGAAATAAAGTACATTCAAACATAATAAAACATGTATTATTAATTTCTTTTACTGGACTTTTTCCTCGTTTTAAATAGTTGTTGTTCTTCACAATATTTCGACCAAGTTTTTATCCGTTGGCCTTTGTCAGGTTTTCATATAGGACCCCTGAGTCTTGTAACCATATTTTCAGCAACCAATGCATTTATAATTGAACACCTGATGAAGGCCAGAAGATAAAAAGTTGGCCAAAATACAAAATAAAAACCACATCTTAATATTTTTACAGTTTATTTTTTACATACTCATATTAATAGTATTACTGTATAGTGTTAGTTACTTTTAATTTGCATAAATTAAATTTCTTGAATTTTCAACAGGCTTATTGATAATAAAGGCAACAACAACAAAACGTTCTCACCTGGATTTCAGAAAAGAGTCCAAGAAATCCAGAATGATCCGGGATATTTAAGGCTAAAAATGAAAAACAATTATTTTATTAAATAGAAAAATGCAAGCATAAAAAAGTAATATGGTTAAGATTAAACTTTGAAAAGTAAAAGAACTTGTTGAAACTGGAAAAAAAAGGACAAGATTTTATTCTAGTAAAAAATATAATAAATTTATAACTATATATTGCAGCATTAAGAATTTTTTTTTTTGAATTCTATTAAAACATTGTATATGAATTCTTAATGCTGCAATATTCTAAGTTATAAATTTATTATAATTTTTTACTAGAATAATATAATAATTTCAAGTTGTTAGTTTAAATAAAGAATTACCAATTTTCATTTCTATCAATAAGCGCGATGCAACCCGATCTTTAAAGTTGGCAGAAAGATCTTTGAGATTCTTATAGATTATGGCACCAGAACCTGAAAAAGAAAATGGAATTTATCAGACACAATAAGTAAATCATGAAGATTGTTTACTGCATATTTAAAAGAGATGAAATGAACAACAACCTAAATTCTTAAAATATACATCAGCTTTATACATAGAGAGAAATTTTGTATGTAGATGAGTCACTTACATTTAGATGATCTTCTTATATAAATAAGCCTCCTATCAATATGAGTTTTTTTAAATGAGGGTCATTCCAAAAGTAATACCACCTAGGATTTAAATGTTTGTTTTGTGTTTAACAGCATATCAACCCATTTAGGTCATTTTAATACCAAGAACAACTACTTCAGATATGCATCATTTTTATACACACATAGTTTTTTTTTTAAATACACAAGTTGCACCATTTAATCCAGGGAAGATGGGAATTCATACCTTTCCCAAGAGCATTAGTCGACGTGTCAACATAAATGAAACAACTTGGATTTGAACCCGCGTACTACGGCTCCAAAGTCTAATTGTCTATCCACTGGGCCACGTCAACCACTCCAGGATTTAAATTTAAATGAATTTCTCATATAGATGAGCTTCTTATATAGATGAGCCAACTACTGTTACAGGCAAATCAGGGTGATTCAAGTGAGAATGCATCTATTAGAGTGTATAACAAAGACATCCTTGATAATCTTATTGACAGCCAGACGGGCCCCTTTGCAGTGCTAGGCCCTCAGGAATGGTCCCATTGACTGATGGCCCAGTCCGCCCCTGCAATACATATACTTATGGTTCTGTTTGTTTGGATTTAATGGCATATCAACCTTTTTTAGTCATTTAATTTAATACTATGAATAATCATTTTTTTGATAAACCTTTTGTCCACACATAGTTTTCTGAATAACACAATGCGCACTATTTAACCCCTAGCTGGAGAGAAAGAGGTGATTCATACTTTTCACAAAGGTATTAGTCCAAATGTGAACATATATAGAAGGTTTGGAACCCAAACACATATATTACGATTCCGAAGTCAACTGTCTATCCACTGTCGCAAGTGGACCTCCCCCAACTTATAATATGACATCGTATAAAATAAATGAAATTAGACACTGAATACACACCTGCCATTATTTGAGTAACAAAATCTTCAGAGTTGATAACGAGTTCAGGAGGATTCTCTTTTGGAAGCGGAAAATTCAAGAGTTTCCCTAAAAGAGTAGAGAGAAAAGTTTGATTTTTTTTCAAAAATAGCTTAAAGTCAATTTCCCTAATTGAATTCTAAAACCAAGTCATGTGAAGTGGTTTTCTTATTCACCTGGATTTAAGAAGCCCTTGACTCCTATTTTTGAAGCCTGTTGAAAGTAAAGGTGTTAAGCAATGAAGTTTGTTCGGCCGTTTAGTGTTTAACAGCATATCAACCTTTTTAGGTCATTTTAATGCTGAGAACAATTACTTTTGATAAACTTTATTTTTATACACACATAGTTTTTTTAATAACACAAGTTGCACTATTTAATCCATAGCTGGAGGGAAGATAGAGATTCATACCTTTCCCAAGGGTATTAGTCAACATGTCAATGTAGACGGAACAACTTTGATTCGAAACCACATAATACAATGAAGTAGATAGGTGTAATGCATTCAAACACATAAAAAAGTTATTTCAATTTGAATTTTTTGCCCTTTTATTTGCACCTTTACAGTTATGTTGGAGACACCAGTTCCTTTTCAGATAACTGAAGGTAGGCAACATTGAGCCTGGTCAGTAGTTAGATAGGTGATAGGGTGTGGTTAAACAAGTGGGTTGGTGCAGCCTTAGTCTTAGGTAAGACAGGCATCTAGTGATGGTGTCATGATAAAAACACTTGCAACCTCATCAGGCCCCAAGCTGTATCAGCCCCTGCTGTTTCTTTGGACAAGCCAGTGGGTGGATAGAGGAGAGCAAGCTGCATGGGTGACAGCCTGCTTTCCATATCACACAGTCTGGGCAAAAAAACAAATACCATCGTCATGAACGACGGAGGCCTCCTACCTCCTATTTGCATCTCCACAGTTATATACTAAACATGTGTGTGTCAATTGAAAACCCAGAAAGACTGTGAAGGGTAATTTACTGGAGATAGCAGGAAAACTCGTCTCTTCGTAAAAATTGAATTTTCTACTGGTTGTTGGTTTTGCTGCCATCATTTTTAAATTTTATCCTTAATAAATATTTTTAATATTTTTTCCAGCATCCACCAACCAAACAAAAAAAAAACTAACCTTCCTAACTAATTCTCCTTTGATAAACATTTTTTTTATCTTACACATGAAAACCCTCCTATAAAAACAGATTCAACTGACTGAATTTTTATTTAAATTACTTGGATCTCTGAAAATTTTTTTTTGGGGGGGTTATGACTTACCCTGAATTGCTAACATTCTCAACATTGGAATACAAACAAGCACAAGATTAACACCGTCATAACGTGGATGAAAGTAGTAAAGTCGATAAAAACTTTTATTTCTTTGATTTGTAAAGATTTCATTTAAGTCTGAGTCAACTTTTTCACAATGGCTGCTTTCAGCAAAAGTCACATTCTGTGAAAACCAGAAACAAAAGACAAAGAAGAATTTAAAAAATTGGAGAAATAAAAAAAGATTTTGCTTTGTTGATTGTTGCTGCTTGCTGACATATCGATATTAAAAGTTACAAATAATTATTTTATTAATTAAGAATCATTTACTTTTAAAAAAAGCACAAAGAAAATAATATTTCTAAAAAAATCTACTTAGTAAATTTTCTGACTATAAAAAACAGAAATTCACACAAACACACACATCAACTTTTTGATTCCAGGTTTTTGTACATAATCAAGTATGTTTGAACACACAGACACATACAGATCTATCTATATACTCATAAAAATCAGGTTGTCACTTTTGTACATGACCCTACATCCTGTAGCTCTTTAGCAAATAAAACGACAATAGCTATTTTTTACAAACCCTGGTTATACATAGAGCTTTTCAGATAAAAAAATACAATAGTTATTATTAAAAAAAAAAATGAATCAGATCACTAAAACTTGCATATGTAAAGTACTGCTTTTCTTTATACTAGGCTACTTTAACTACCTTTGAGAAAGGCTTTAGAAATTAAATATGAAAAAAAAATTTGAAATTAATTTATTATAAAAAAAGCATTAGAAATTAATTTTGTTATAAAATGGCATTAACTACTTTCTGATATAATAGGCTTCCTTAATTACCTTAGTGCAAAGTAGCTGGCACATGGGCAAAGCCAGGTAATACTTTTAGTATAAGCATAGACACGGAGTCAACAAACGCTGTTCACTCCATCTCTACACTTATCTACTATATATGCTCTATCATTGATATGGAGCACTCTAACCATAAATATAAGCAATCTTACTCTACAGATTAATATATATAAGTATATATATATTATTATTCTAAGTAATAAGGTTGCTTAAAATTATAGTCAGAGTGCTCAATATCAGTGATAGAGCGTGTATA
>JAUZSX010354332.1:0-10006 GCA_034780655.1 Idiosepius hallami
AACCTGCAGTTTCCAGTGTAAAATAAAAAATGATTTAAATTTTCTTCTAAGAAGTTTGTTGTGGTTTTTCTTTTCTATAATGGCTTGCTGGTGAGGGACACAACGTGAGAAGAAGGTTCCTCAGGTACAACACACAACGTAACACCCCTCCCATCCTTGGATTAGAAATGACTGAGAGATAAAAAGGGGTTGAGTGATCTTTGCTCTCAGTTTTAGACGCTGTCTCGTTTGTTGTGCGCATGCGTGACGAAAGAAAGTCTATGATTGGCTGCGGTGACAACAATTTGAAAATTGTTATCAAAATGGACGCCGATGTCGACGAGTGTGTGGGGGGTGATAGCTGAGGATTTGGGTTTGGGTTATTTTGGACAAGGAGGGGTGAAAGGTCATCCGGATAAGATTGGAAGGGGAGCTGTTTTTGCGAGATTGGAAATTAAGGGTGGGGAGGGTGAGATGGTGAGGGGAGAGGTTCGATCCCGAGGGGAGAAGATGAAAGAGGGGAGTGGATCGGTGTAATGGCAGGGACAGGAGGAAGGAAGGAAGGAAAGAAATGGAGAGAAAAAGATGAAGAAATAAATGAAGGAAAAAAAGGGAAGGAAGGAAGGAAGGAAAGAAAGAAAGAAAAAGATAAACAAAGAAATGAAGGAAAAAAAACAGGAAGAAAGAAAGAAAATGAAGGAAAGAAGAAAAGAAGGAAAAGAAGGAAGGGGAGGGAGGAATGGAAAAAAAGAAAAAAAGAATGGAAGGAAAATAGAAAGGAAAAAAGGGAGGAAAGGGAGGAAGGAAGGAAGGAAAGAAGGAAAGAAGGAAAGAAAGAAAAAGATAAACAAAGAAATGAAGGAAAAAAAAAGAAAAACAGGAAGAAAGAAAGAAAATAAAGGAAAGAAGGAAAGAAGGAAAAGAAGGAAGGGGAGGGAGGAATGGAAAAAAAGAAAAAAAGAATGGAAGGACGGAAGGAAGGAAAATAGAAAGGAAAAAAGGGAGGAAAGGAAAGGAAAGAAAGAACGAAAGAAAGAAAATAAGGAATGCAAAAAAAGAAAGAAAAGAAGGAAGGAAGGAAGGGGGGAAGGAAGGAAGGGAAGGAAGGGAAAGAAAAAATAAGGGAAAAAAAGGTAGGAAGGAAGAGAGGAAGGCAGAAAAGGGAGGAAAGGGAGGAAAGAGGGTAGGAAGGAAAAAAAGAAAGAACTATCGAAGAAAAAAGGATTAGGGTTCGCTAGTTCGTCGTTAAAAAGAAAGAAAGAAAGAAAGAAAGAAAGAAAAAGAAAGAAAAGGGAAGAAACAGAAGGAAAGAAGGAGGGAAGGAAGAAATAGAAACAAAAAGAAAAAATGAATGAAGGAAAAAAGGATGGAAAGAAAGGAAAAAGAAAGAAAGAAGAAAAAAAAGAAAAGAAGAAAGAAACGATGAAAAAGAAGACCAAAGGAAAGGAAATAAAAAAGGAAAGAAAGAAAGAATAGAAAAAATAAAAGGAAGAAAGAAAGAAAGAAATAAATAAAGAAAGAAAGAAAGGGAGAAAAATGCAGTTGTCTGAAAAATGTTAATATTGCCGTTGAGCCCAATTTCAAGAAATCTTCCATTCAGGTCATTTGGGATTGTTCCTAACACTCTAATAATGATTGGTATTATTCTTGTCTTCATCTTCTAGACTTTTCTTAGTTCCTTGGCTAATTTTTGGTCTTTGATGATTATTTGTCAGCTTCCTTAATTTTCATTCCGTGGTCCGCCAGGACAGCAAAGTCTACAATTTTGCACGTCTCAGGCACTCTCACACCCGGCAACCAGTGGTTGTAACTGAGTTTAAAATGAACACTATTATTATTATTATTATTATTATTATTATTATTAAAGATGATAATAATAACAATAATAATAGTAATAATATAATAATTATTTTTTATTACTATCATTATTATTATTATCATTATCATCTTTATTATTCTTATTCTTATTGTTATCATTATTATTATTATTACTATTTTCATTATCATTATAATCATTATTATTATTATTATCATCATTATTACTATTAATATTTTTATCATTATCATCATTATGATTCTTATTATTAATATTCTTATTGTTATTATTATTATTATTGTTATTATTATTTTCATTTATATTATCATTAATGTTATATATTATTATTATTTTTATTATTAGAAGAGAATTCAATTATTTCTTTATTGGCTTTTAATAAAAATGAAATTTTCTCGTTTCTTCGGAAGGGGAGGTCACTCATTAAAATCCGTGTGTGTGTGTGTGTGTGTGTGTCGGTTGTCTGAATAAAAAAAAGAGGCTTTGTTTATATTTTAGGTTTTGATTCGGATTTGGTTGAGGGAAAGTAGGAAAGAAGGAAAGAAAGAAAGAAATAAGGAAGGAAGATAGAAAGAAAGGCAGGAATGAAGGAAAAAGAAAAAAAAGGAGAAAAAAGAAAAAAAGAATAAAAGAAAAAAACGTAAATATAATAAAAAGAAAAGTAAGAAAGAGAAAAAGAAAGAAATAAACAAAGAAAAGAAAGAATGAAATAAAGGAAGAAAGAAAGAAAGAAAGAAAAAAGAAAGAAAAGAAGAAAAGGAAAAGAAACAAAGAAAAGAATAAAAAAAAGAAACAAAGAAATAAAAAGAAAGAAACAAAAAAGAATGAAAGAAAAGAAAGAAACCAAAGAAAAGAATGAAAGAAAAGAGAGAAAAAAAAAAGAAAAAAAGAAAGAAAAAAGAAAGAAAGAAAAGAAAGAAAGAATAAAAAGAAAAAGAAAGAAAGAAAGAAAAAGAAAGAAAGGAAAAAGGAAAAAAACAAAGAAAAGAAAGAAAGAAAGAAAAGAAAAAAAAGAAAGAAAAAAGAAAGAAAGAAAAAGAAAGAAAGAGAAGAAAGAAAAAAAAAGAAAGAAAAGAAATAAAAAGAAAGAAAGAAAAAAAAGAAAGAAAGAAAAGAAAGATAACAGAAAGAAGAAAAGGAATTAATTCATTCATTGGTGGTCACTCGTTGTCGAGTATGACTTTCCTACGTCTTGCTCACTGTGGAAACATTCAGGAGGACGCCTCTGCGTGATGTGTTTTAACACGAGGAGACTAGAGCACCTGCAATCACCACACGGCTCCTTGGCAGAGAAAAGCCTAGTTTCAATGGCATGTAGACAACCACGACGACTGGAGGCCATCCTCTGTTGCAGCCTTCAGCCGCCTTTAGTGCCGTTGTATCATTGTAGACATCATCCGCCACACCCCCCGTTGAGGTCTTGCACTATTTATCCCATAGCTGGAGGGAATATAGAGCTTCATACCTTTCCAAATGGTATTAGTCAACATGTTAACATAGACGGAACAACTTGGATTCGAACCCACATAGTACGGTTCCGAAGTCCAATTGTCTATCCATTGGGCCACGTCGACTGCCAATAAAACCATGAATGAATGAAAGAAAGAAAGAAAGAAAGAAAAGGAAAGAAAGAAAGAAAGAAAAGAAAGAAAAAATGAAAAAAAGAAAGAAAGAAAAGAAAAGAAAAAAGAAAGAAAGAAAAAAACGAAAGTATGAAAGAAAGAAAGAAAACGAAAGAAAGAAGAAAGAAAGAAAAAAGAAAGAAAGAAAGAAAGAAAAGAAAGAATGAATGAAAGAAAGAAAGAAAAGAACGAAAGAATGAAAGAAAGAAAGAAAACGAAAGAAAGAAGAGAGAAATAAAAAAGAAAGACAGAAATAAAAGAAAGAAAGAAAGATTGAAAGAAAGAAAAAAAGAAAACAAAAGTAAGAAGAGAGAAATAAAAAAGAAAGAACGAAAGAAAAGAAAGAAAGAATGAAAGAAAAAAAGAAAAGGAAAGAAAGAAGAAAGAAAGAAAGAAAACGAAAGAAAGAAGAGAGAATTAAAAAAGAAAGAAAGAAAGAAAAGAAAGAAAGATTGAAAGAAAGAAAGAAAGAAAGAAAAAAAAACGAAAGAAGAGAGAAAGAAAAAAGAAAGAAAGAAAAGAAAGAGATAAAGAAAAGAAAGAAAGAAAGAAAGAAAGAAGAAAGAAAAGAAAAAGAAAAAATGAAAGAAAATGAAGAAAGAAAAAGAAGGAAAAAAACCCTAAGAATCCAATATGGCTACCGAAAATGAATGTCGTGTGTCAGCCATTAAATCTGCCCTCACGTAAACCGGAAGCTGATCGCTTCAACATCACTCGGTAGGGGTGCCACACCCATTCCCTCCATCCGGGCTCTGATGTCCAAGGCGTCTCTAATTAGACAAGCACCTGTTCAATATGCAGATTCAATTTCAAATTACCATAAACAATTTTTTTGGTTTTTTAGTTTTATATTTTTTGGCGTTTGTTTTTTAAATAAATGTTTTCTTTTTTTTTCTTTCATTTCTTTCTATTTTTCGTCTTTTTTCTTTCATTTCTTACTTTTTTTTCTTTTTTTCTTTCATTTCTTTCTTTTTTTTCTTTTTTTCTTTCATTTATTTCTTTTTTTTCATTTATTTCTTTTTTTCTTTCATTTCTTTCTATTTTTCGTCTTTTTTCTTTCATTTCTTTCTTTTTTTCTTTTTTCTTTCATTTCTTTCTTTTTTTCTTTCATTTATTTCTTTTTTTCTTTAATTTCATTTCTTCTTTTTGTCTTTCTTTCATTTCTTTCTTTTTTCTTCTTTTTTCTTTCATTTCTTTATTTTTTCTTCTTTTTTCTTTCATTTCTTTCTTTTTTTTCTTCTTTTTTCTTTCATTTCTTTTTTTTTTCTTTAATTTCATTCTTTTTTCTTCTTTTTGTCTTTCTTTCATTTCTTTCTTGTTTCTTCTTTTTTTTCTTTTATTTTTTTCTATTTTCCTTCTTTTTTCTTTCATTTCTTTCTTTTTTTCTTCTTTTTTTCTTTCATTTCTTTCTTTTTTTCTTTAATTTCATTCTTTTTTCTTCTTTTTGTCTTTCTTTCATTTCTTTCTTTTTTCTTCTTTTTTTTCTTTCATTTCTTTCTTTTTTTCTTTTTTTCTTTTCTTTCTTTCTTTTTTTCTTTCGTTTCTTTCTTTTTTCCTCTTTTTTCTTTCATTTCTTTCTTTTTTCTTCTTTTTTCTTTCATATATTTTTTTCTTCTTTTTTTCTTCTTTTTTATTTCTTTTTTCTTATTTTTTTCATTTCTGTCTATTTTTCCTCTTTACTTTCTTTCATTTCTTTCTCTTTTTTCTTCTCTCTTTCTTTCTTTCATTTCTTTTCGTCCTTCCAGTCTTTCTTTCTTTAATTTATTTTTTTCTTTCTTTCCTTCGTATTTTTCTTTCTACCTACCTACCTATCTTTCTTTCCTTCTTTCGTTCTTTTCTTTTTTCGTTCTTTCTTTCTTTTTTATATTCTTTCTTTCTTACATTTCATTCCTTCCTATCTTCCTTTTATTTTTCATTTCTTCTTTTCTTTTCTTTCTTTCTTTTTTTCTTCCTTATATTTTTTTCTTTTTTCATTTCTTTCATTATATCTGATAGAAAAATAAACCATATATTTATCTATAAACTAGTGTTCGAATTTAAACTCCATTAGCACACACACACACTCATAAATATATATATGTATATGTGTATGTGTAAGTGTGTAAAGTGTGCATGTGTTAAGTTTGTGTGTGTCTGTAATTGTGTCTGTATGTGTGTGTGCATTTATGTTTGTGCGTCTATAACTGTGCGCGTGTGCGTGTATGTGTGTCTATCTATCTGTCTGACTGTAAGTATATGTGTGTGCCTGTGTATATTTGTGTGTGCGTGTATGTGTGTGTGTGTCTTTCTGTAAAGGTCTGTGTGTATGTGTATGTGTGTATGTGTGTATATGTGTATATGTGTGTTTGTTTGTAAGTGTCCTTGTGTGTATAAAAGTGTTTGTGTGCGTATCTGTAAGTGTCTGTAAGTGTTTTTGTGTGCGTGTGCGTGTATGTGTGTGTGTGTCAGTCTGTAAGTGTGTGTCTACGTATTTGTGTGTAGTTGTGTGTAGGTGTGTGTGTGCATATGAGTGTGTGTTAGTGTCCTTGTGTGTATGTGTGTGTGTATGCAAGTGCCTGTGTATGTGTTTGGGTAAGTGCCTGTGTATGAGTATGTAAGTGTATACGTGTGTGTCTGTAAGTTTATGTGTATATGTTTCAGTGTGTATGTGTGTGTATGTGTGTGTGCAAGTGACATTGTGTGTGTGTTGAGAAAGAGAGAGAGAGAGCGTGTGAGAGAGAGAGAGAGAAAAGGGGCAGTGTGTGTGTGTGTGAATGTGTGTGGGAGAGAGAGTGTGCGTGAAAGAGAGAGAGAGGGAAAATACTGTATGTGGGGAGAGAGAGTGTGTGTATGTGTGTGAAAGAGTGAGAGTAAGAGAGAGAGAGAGAGAGTGTGTGTGTGTGTGTGTGTGTGTGTGTGTGAGAGAGAGTGTGTGAAAGAGATATGGGAAAAGACTGTGTATGTGTGGGGGAGAGAGTATGTGAGAGTTTGTGTGTATGTGAGAGAGAGTGTGTGTGTAAGAAAGAGAGGGAAAAGAATGTGTGTATTTGAAAGAGAGAGAGAGAGAGTGTATTGGTCTATGCGTACGTGAGAAAGTGTGTGTATATTTGTAAGATAGAAAGAGAGTGTATGTGTTTGTTAGTGTGCGGGCGAGAGAGAGAGAAAGAGAGAGTGTGTGCGTATGTGTGTGCGTGAGAGAGAGTGTTTGTAAGAGAGAGAGAGGAAAAGTGTGTGTGTCCGTGTGGGGGAGAGGGAGTGTGTGTGTTTGAGAGAGAGAAAGAGAGAGTGCATGTGTGTCTGTGTGTGAGAGAGATTGTGTATGTGTATGTGTGTGCGTGAGAGAGAGAGTGTGTGTATATGTGTGACAGAGAAAGAGAGTGTATGTGTTTGTTAGTGTACGAGAGAGAGAGAGGAAGAGAGAGAGAGAGAAGGAGAGTGTGTGTATGTGTGTGCGTGAAAGAGAGCGTGTGTATGTGTGAGAGAGGAAGAGAGTGTGTGTATGTGTGTGCGTGAGAGAGAGTGTGTGTATGTGTGAGAGAGAAAGAGAGTGTATGTGTTTGTTAGTGTACGACAGAGAGAGAGAGAGCGAGAAAGAGTGTGTGTGTATGTTTGTGTGAGAGAGAGTCTGTGTATATGTAAGAGAGAGAGTGTATGTGTTTGTTAGTGTGCGAGAGAGAGAGAGAGAGAGAAAGAGAGAAAGAACTCAAATACAAATAAAAAAAAGGAAAACAAAGACTAGACGAGGCATAAAACAAGAAAAAAAAACTTTCATAAAGAACATTGGTTCAAATGAGAGAGAATAGGCGAACGTTTGTCGAAGTAAGAAAAAAAGAAATCTGGAAATCGTGCTAAAAGGAAAAATAAAGATGAATAGCAAAAGGATCGAAACGAAGGAAAAAGCGAAATAATAAAAAAAACAAACAAACCTTGCAGAACCAAAAACGGCTACAAAAAGAAGCGGAAACTTATAATACGGAATAGCGAAAGAGACATAATGAGATAATTAGACTTGTATAAATGCTCGAACATTAAATGCTGGATTTATTATGCTTCATGAATCATTTCGACATTGAAATAGAGCACTATTTTCAGATCTATTAAAACTATTTCGTTATCGTCCCATTCAGAAATTTATCCAGCTCTCTCTCACACTAATATTTTCTTCGTTTAATTGGGGACAGCGTTACCAATAATTGACTTGTAATTAATTATTCACCCAAAGAAGATTTAATTGCTATAATCGAGCACAAAAAGTCGTATTAATGTGCTCCATGACGGGTTACTCCAATTTTTCTGTTACAGGTCTACATGTGCTGTATTTCAGTTTAATCTCTCAGTCACAATCACTGGCGAGATCACAAGACAGCTTTCTCTTAGATGAGTTACTCTTCGAGTTTACAAGGCCGATTAAGCCGAAGTGAATGATTAAAACAAAATGTTTTATATAAGACTTGAATTTATATTTTGTTATATCTTATTTTAGTAAGTAATATAGCAAGAACAACTGGGTTATTTTTAAAGACAAGGGATTTTATATACAAAGGGATACATATGAGTTAATAGTCTCTACGGCGTCTTTTCCCCCTCGGTCTTTTTATAACATGTACGTTTTATCTATGAAGGAGTGTTACGTTTTTCCATTGTATCACATTTAAAGTCCATGTTTTTCCAAGTTAGTGTCATTGCAAAATTATAGATCTTGCAATGACAAGGTTATTCTTTTTTTTTTCTTTATATTAGGTTTTCAATATATTTATACACAGTCCCTATAAAAAAAAGGAATGCCTCAACCTGCGGATCAAATGATATATTTGTTGTTTTCAGTGGCGTATCAAGAGAGGGGCAAAAAGGGGCGGTCCGCGTAGGTGGCACATGCCAGGGGATATTGAGGGAGTAAAAATAATGACAGAAAAATTTCTAATAGCAATAAGTCAACAACAAATCTAAAAATTTATAACCAAAATGAGTTTTTAATAAGTTTTTAGTTTGTTTATGTGTGCAATAAAACGGTTTTAAATGAAATATTTTTACTGGATCATCAGTTTTATGTACAATGAAAAAAAATTATTTTAAGTTGTATATGGCTAAATCCTTGATTGTAGTTCCATAAAGATGACAATTTTAGGGCTTCTGGGAATTTTAAACGTTAACAGATTATCAGTGGTCATAAAGGGGTGCAAATCTTTCGACCGGCAAAAACTGATGATATGCCACTGTTTGTTTTACATTATATTCAGTTCCTTTAGAGGTATGTTTGTTGCATAGGATGTTTTTCTCTATCTCACATTCAGTTTCTTTTTTTTTTTTTGAGGGGGTGGAAAAGTGGATTATTGTATATCAATCTTTTTAGGTCATTTAATGCCGAGGCAAATCGTTTTTGAGAAACATTCTTGCTGTCCACGTGTATTTTTATGAATTACATAATATGCGCTATTTAATACATAGCTGAGAAGAATGAGGGAATTCATACATTACCCAAGACCATTAGTCCAAATATGAACACAAACGGAACAACTGCAATTCGAACTCACGTATTATGTTTTTTAAATCCCACAACATATCACTACCCCAAGTGGACTTCCCAATACTGTTTTGTGATTTGTATAAAGTCGATTTTACTGTCAGACGATTGAAATATCAGTTGCCCTGTCGTTCATGCAGTTCATTCATTAGTTTGTCGGTTGACCGGTCGGCTTGCAGGGTTGTCAATAAAATAGTGCGTCGCCTTGTCGGCCAGTCAATTGGTTCGTTGTAGAGCGGACGATTATTTTCGCGTGTTATTGTTTTATTCATCTGTCGGTCGATCACTCCATCAATTGATTCGAGTCTCGGTCAAAACTGTCTCTCGATCAGTTCATCTGTCGATTGGTTTGTTACATGGCTGAGCCGTCGGTCATTTAGTCTCTCAAACAATTCAACTGGCATTTTTTCCTATTCACCCGTCGATCGATCTTTTAATAGTTCACATTGTTTATTACTGTATCGTACAGTCTGAACGCCAATCCATTCAATTATCAAATCAAGTTGGGCACAAAGCCATGTATGTGCTCTATATACTTAGGCTTTTTAAATTCAGGGTTACCCTTCACATAGATGAGTTTCTCTCCCGAGTTAACCGGCTACTTCTGTCCAAGGCAGCTAAACTTAATGCAATGGTTTTGACTGGGATTTGAACACACGATATACGATTCCAGAGCCCAAGCTTTTACCACTGATCGACTGTCGCTGTTTAATTTATCCATTTGATATATATATGGTGATTGTCACTTCTTAACAGAAGACCAACCCTGAACTCCCAAAAATAAAGGATATTCTGTACAGACTCTCTTTCCATTCAACGCTTAACCAGTGAGAAGCAAAACAAGATAACTGATTGTCCAAATAGGGTGCATGTTTTATATCAAAGATGAGTTACTCAGCGAAGTTAACAAGCATCATCTGCCCGATATATATATATATATATATATATATATATATATATATATATATATATATTGTGTTTAACTACTACCCTTGGGTTTCAGCACTGATGTGCTTCTTCAGGCAGTTTAGTTTGGATTGATTTTTTGTTCTAAAACAAAAAATCAATCCA
>JAUZSX010354341.1:0-22557 GCA_034780655.1 Idiosepius hallami
GGATTAACCAATTGACCAAACATCACGCTCTGATAACAAACTCAAATTAAAAAAGTACTAAAATTAAAAAAGTTAGCCTAATAATAAAGAGGATTATTGAAAAGCTTTATTTGTTTTTTTGTTTTTTTTGGTTTCCTTCAAAATATTGATATATTATTATGTCTGGTTTATTCTCAGAACTAAACTGAAATGTTATCTAAGAAATATGAACTTGTTTTTCTGTTTTTCTCGTTACTCATTTATTTAAAAGCTGTGCTATTATTATTGTTCCTCTTTAATAGTTGCACTTTTCATTTGTCAGCTGTTCATATATATTTTTGGTTGATTCTTTAGATTCACTTTAGCAAATATCTTTTGATTCAAGACCAAGTAAAACAAACCATTTCTAAGAAAGAACTAACTATAAATTTATGAACACTTTCAACATTTTATCAGTTCACATTTCTAGGAAATGGCTTTGTTGTTATTAATACTATTATTCAGATAACAAATGTCCTCATCTTGAATTTAGTGTTTTTGATTCCTTCAATTATTGCTTTTTATTCAAGTCATTAAGATCCAAACTATTCATACAGCTTCAACTTGTGTTTTGATCTTAATTAGATAACTGATATTACAGTTAATCTTACTATGTTACCTTTACCTAATGCACATGGTTAAAATGGTTAATCTTCAGAGAATCTGGGACGATATACTAAGATTGATGGTTTTTATAAAGTTTTATCATGTATGATTTAATGCTAAAACTTCATGCATGGTTTGCTTATGAATATATAAGGATTATATATTACTTTTGTTTTGTCTTGTAACTGAAATCAAACAATTTTTGTATTGTTCAACTTGCTTTCATTCCTACAATCTCAAATTAAAATCTTATAAATGTAGAAAAACAATTTTTCATTAAAAGATTTTTTCTTCTTTGTTATATATTTCTAATGATTAAATAGCCTTAGTCTTAGACAAGAGAAAGTTGCACAGATAAAGTAAAATAAATTTAATAGATTTTATGAAAATTATTAGAAAAATAATCCTAAATTTGACATATTTCCCCCATCTCTGTCATTTAGAAATACAAATAGAGCTTTTTAGACAATTTATACAGACATATTTACTTAAATATATCTCGATCTTTAGCATATAAAGCTATAATTAATGATAAAATGAAGACAAACAATAGCGAATGCAATACAAAAAATGTCATTAGAGTCAAATCTGCATCAATATTTTATTATCTGTTTTGATGATTATTTTGAGTTATGTTTGCAATTTTACATAAAGTCAGCAACAATCAAAAACATTCATTGAAATTTATATCAATTTAATTAACAATACTATTTATTTTTCATTGTGTATTTACATTGTTGTTTAAATTATTAATATGCATGTTGCTGTTATATTTGACTTGAGTTATTTTTTGCTCTCTATATCAAGGAAGATTAAGACAATAAATTTTACATGGACCTTACAATGTATATGTTCACTCTGTTGCAAAATAAATTACCTCTTGTTACAAATTGAAATAGGCCAATGGAACTCTGTTAATCATTAATTCACAATATCAAACTTTTATTGTAATGTAAAGCCTTAATAAACTAGAATAAAGTATGTGTAACTATAATCTCCAAATATAAAATATAGCAGTGATAATTTTTGTTAAAGATTAATTTCTAGAAGATAAGAAAAAATCTACTAAATAGTATATCAAACTTATTGAAAGTTATTTAATGTTAGATTTCTTATGTAATCATGATAATGGTTTCTATAAAGAATGTTTCAGTTTATGAATTATATATCCGTATCAATAAAGTTACAATAATATCTAAAAAATTTATTTTCTTTAAAAATAACCATAAACGATTCATATACTGTAAAACTTGACCACCAACCAACTGCAACATCAATCACTGATAGAGTGCACTTTATAAAGAAAAACAAAATAAATCTATGTATCACAATATAAATTGATAAACCTATAATTTTACAATTGTAACAGAGGAGGGTCTGTGTCTATTAGTTTCACACATGTATTTTTCTGACTGAATGTTTTAGATTATAATTTATTTTTCTAAGTAATGAGGCAATTTAACTTACATTTGCTGAAAATGATATGTCTAATCATATATACTTCTGCGAAAATACTTGTAATTATGCTCCTACAAATTAGGTTATGCACATAGACATATTTATATCTAAATGACTTGGTAGCATTGTATTCTAGCAATAACTTGTCATTGCAATTTACACAAACATGCACACACAAATATACTATATATATATATATCTATATATAAAGACACATATGTGCATACGCACACATATAAATGCACATAAAAAACAAAGAAAGATACACACTGAGAATTTTTGGTATTTTTATTTAAAATCTGTTGTTTATAATAGACTGATTAAGTGAACCACATTTGTTATCATTCATTTGCTGCTTCTTTTTTTATTAAATAATCATAGAAAACTGTAATTTTTCTAACATTTTGCCTTGTCTAATCGTCATACACCACAGCTTATTAAATTATTAGAATAATCTGTTTCCACCTCAGTTCATGCATTTTGATATCATTAAATGAAAAAAAGAAGAAAATAAAACCAAGTCTTTTCATGAGATTTGAATTAAATAGTTGTCCAATGAGCAAGTGAACCAAGCTGATCAATATGATACAGTAATGTTAAGCACAAGATAGTCCTAACACCATTAGTACTGTGTAAAAATAGCAGAAAATAGATTATCATAGACAAATCTGTTATAAGAAGCTACCACTAATGGCCATAATTAAATTGGTGTACTTATCAGTAGTAGTGAATATAAGATCTATTTGTAACATTTCTTAATATACTAAAGTCAGAACTGTTTTGTTAATCATGCATATACAAAAAAAAGTTTCTATTATCGCTAGTTGACTTTTCTGATTGATTTCTATGGCTAAAATATTTATTATATTGTTCATGAAATACTTTGAATATAGTCATTGTTTTTGTACTTCCATCCTTGCATGATTTTATTGCTGAAGCAGTTTCTTTATACTTTTGCATAAAACCGTAAGTTTCAGTTGGTAATTAAAATGTTCCACCACTTATTTAATGTAACAACTGGTTATTAGAACTATTCTGGTTTCTCTATTTTACTTGTTGGGTTTCATCACCAATTATTAATTAAAAAAGAATTTTTCTATCCAGGCTCAAAATGAAATTTTAATTTGTAAACAATGTGATAAATGTATTTTGATGGCTAGAATGATGTAAATGTGATATATGTATGGTGCAAATAATCGTATGTTAGGAGGTGTGAATGGATCAAAAATATGCCTGAACAGCCATTTTCTGATTTTATCTCTACATGTGATTTTTATGCAATGAATATTTCTTTAACAAGTTAATATGAAAATAAAAGAGAGCCAAATTCATCCCTAAAAACAGAGTTAATGAATAACCTGAGGGGAAGTAAATGTATAATCTATTAAAACATTGATAAAAGTCTATAATGAATACAAAACTTTCTCTGGAGTAAAAAAAAAAATAATACAAATATAATTAGTAGATTTGAATGGAAAAAGAGTTCATAGATGAATCTGCCAAGTTATCAATTGATTGTTTCAATATAAAAGCCATTGCTATGTCAATCGTTATCAGAAGTTTAGCATGAAATAGATAGTAGATAAAAGAAAGAAGCTTTCTGCTGCTGAAAATACATGTGTTCATTCATCCATTTTTGAGCTGGGAAATATAGCATGTGTTGAACATTTTCTGTTGATAAAACAAGATATTTTATCACCCATTTTTAATCTTTAGAAAAAATTCTGCTTTGATAATATCTTAAAGAATTTTTCATGCCTTAGAGCATGAATGAGACCAAAGTAATCTTGAATTTAATTGAGCATACATTGAAATAGGCATACTTCATTGAACGTGTTAAAATATGAAATATAAAAAAAAGAAACCACGAAAATATATGAATGAATATTTGAATAACTTCTTTTCTAAAGCGTTGCTTTTTAGTGGTAAAGTATGAAGATTTAAATTTTGAATTATTTACATTTAATACTATTCAATTCATTTAGGCTTTCCTATCACTGTATTCATTGCTGGTTTACTCAGTTTTAGTTTTATTTTGTTTTATCAAAAAACTGAAAATATTAAACTATTCTAATTCTGCTCATCATGCCTTCGAATATTTCATATTAGTTAATACAGTTGCATAAATTAATGGTTATAAGAAAGAAAGTCTTTATCACCAAAATTAGTTTTCTTTTATGATTTTTTTTAAATTATAGGTTTTTTTTAATCATGATCTAAAACTTTTTGAGTTCTCCGACAAAGAAGGGATTAGGACGTATCCGCTTTTTTCTCAACAACTATGTCTTGAATTTTTTAAAAAGTTTTGCACAAAAGTTAAACATATTTATAAAAAAAGTAACTGAAGAGATTTTCCGGGAAACTTCAGTTGCTCCTCTAGTGGAAAAAGGCTAAAAATGACAAATTTGTGCTTACTAAAAAAAAATTGATGCCTTGGATTTTTATAAAACTTTTTGAGAAGTTGTAACTAACTGATTTCTATATAATTTTGTTTGTCTGTACTTTGGGGTGACTCTTGGGGTGCTGCAGGAGCTTTTTAGGACTAAAAACACTGCTTTGAGGCTATTTTATCATATTTGTCAAAAATTTGATGTGTATGTCTAATTGTTGTTTTGTATGGTTCTGAACTCAAATTTACATATGTTAAGGCCTGAAACTGAACAGTTTGTTTATTTTTACCACGATTCAACGTCCACGTGGGAACTTTTGAGACTAAAAGGGGGGAGACAAATACGGAATTCATTTTTTAAATAATTTTTTTTTATGCCTTGTTCACTGTGCAGCACTGTGGGTGGGGCATGCATGCTTTACTCGTTTTAAAGAATTTTAGCTGTATGTGGCAGGGTCAATTGCATTTTATAAAAAATGTCAAGAAATGAACCTTTGTTCAGGATAAAGATTTTGAAAATCCATAACAATCTCTTTACTAGATTAAAAAACAAACTTAACTAAAAAACTTAATAAAGAGCATCTTTAACTTTGATTGTTATAAACAAGGTGGCCTAATTGAAAAAGGTATTTCTATATAAAACAAATTTAATCCAAAGTGGTTGAAACACGAAGAGCAAGGATACCAAGTTTTAAGACTGCAACCAACAGTAAATCATTAATCATTGCTGTTAAAAAAAAGATATGTTATTTGGTAAGAATATTGTGCCATAAATATTATTATTATTATTAATAATGATAATAAAAAAAAAACTAGGAACTTAATTTTGATTAGATGATATATCAAAATTTTCAATGTTTTGCTTATTTTTTTATTTGATTAGCAGTCATCCTACGGTTATTCATTTATCAAAATTTAGAATCTTAAGTTCAAAGACATTCCAAAATATAATACTTAATTGAATATTCTTTTTTTAAAAAAAGAATCCATTATTTTTCTTCCTCTTTGCATAACAAATTCCTTTTTCAATGGTATCTCTCCAAAGTTCTATACAAACTTTAATCATTCCAAGTTAAGTCTTTGTGTTTATCCTCAGAGACTTCTGCTTTTTAAAATCTGTTTTCAATATGCTGGAATATAAGTTATTATTTACTCGGTCATTGATATACTTAGATTTTATTAGATTATGTTGATGATGAATTAAAACTTATATATTAGGTATAGAGTACTTTTACTTGAAGGATATATTTACATTAGAAAATGATTATTATATCTGAATTTTGGAAAGAAAAAAGAGCTTAGTTTGTAAGAATAGTTTATCAAAAATAGCAACCTACTCTCTTTTAGATTACTTTTTGAAATTGGAGAAGTCCACTTGGGATAGTGGATAGGGAGTCAGACTTTGGAATTGTTATATGCAGGTTTGAATACCATTTGTTCTATTTATATTTGGGAAAAATATGAATTTCCACATTCCCTCCAGCTATGGGTTTAATAGTACATATTGTGTCATTCAAAAAAACTGTATTATCAAAAAGGACCTTTTTGAAAAAATGATTGTTTTTGGCATTAAATAACCTAAAACAGTAAATATACTGTGAAACAAAACAAAACAAGAAATCTTTTAAAACCAGTAATTGTGTGTGTGTGTGTGTGTGTGTGTGTGTGTGTATGTGTGCATATATGCTTTCACAAACAAATAATCATAAATTATGACTGAAATTGTACTTATTTTTTTCAATGATAAACTTTTCAACTTTTACAAATAAATTATATAAATATTGTTTTATCTTTATAAAAGCAAAAGATGATAAAAACTGATTTATTGAAACTTACCATTTTAAAGTAATGAATGGGGAAAAACATTTTGAAATCTTAAAAATAAAAAGAATTACTTTTTCAGTTGAAGAGAGGAAAAACTCATGAAAGTTATATTTATATCAAAATAGATCATAGACCTGGAATAGATGTTGCATGTAGAATTTCTTCATGTTGAGAACATCTGGAAAAATGTTTTGTTTAGAGTATTTGGATCATGAAAAATATTCGTAACACTTTATTGTTGTTTGACTTGCACTGACAAAGGCCAAGAATAACTCTTTCTTAGTTTATTTTTCAGTTTTATTTTATTAAAAAGTGACAATAGCTCTTTTTACTATGCATTCATTAGTATTAGTAAATTATTGTTAAATATTTTGCAAAAGAAATTAATTTGTTTTTCACTCTTCAATGCTATTTTTAAGCAAAGTAAGGGGGAAAATCCAAAAGCCTGATAGACAAATGTTACTACTTCATTAATAAATGATTTTCTTTTAATTAGTGTTTCTGTTGTAGAAATAAAGAAACTCAGATTGAGATTATGAATTAATGTATTTAAGAAGATATTTCAATTCAGAAAATTTGTTATATTTCAGGCCTCATGTTGAAGGTACTTGCCATCATATACAAGCTTGTGCAAACTGATTGTTATCGTACTAAAAGGTAAGTTATTATTGTTTTGAACTTATAATCCAGTTCTCTTATCTTGCTAGAGTTGGTAATGGTGATCATATTTAAATTGTTTCATTTTTAAAGATGTGCATTATTGTATATGAATCCTCTAGTTTGATGAAGTGCAAAAAACTAGGAAAATTTCAATCCATAACAATTTTATTTTAGACTTTATGAATATTGAGTCATTCTAAGTAGTTTTTTTTTATAATTTTTTTTTGATAAAGCATTATACCTATTATCTTTTAGAATTTATTTTTTTTAATCAATCTCTTATAATAGAACTTTTTTTGATAAAGATTTTCTGACCAATTATTGTTTAATATTTCTAATTGATGTGCAACTTAATATACAGATTAGTTTAAAGTTTTATTTCATTACTAATGTTTTTTTTTCTATTTATTAAAAAAATTTGTTATGCCATATTTTGAATTAAAATATTTGATAAACCTATTTGATTATGTTGATTATCAAAGTAAATCATTTTGATGCATTTGATAATGAAGATGAACTCAAGAGTCTAAAGTATAATTGGTTTTGAACATAAATGTTCAGGATATTTAAATAAACATTCATCAACTGGTGGATAAGAAATATCTAGTAATTGGTAATACAGTTACATTTTCTGTTTAACTTAATCATTAATTTATTTAAACATTAAAGAAATTGTAGAAAAACCAACATACTAATACAAATAACTTCTATTTCTTTTATTACTTTTTGAAAAAATTAAAATGTGAAATAATAATAATGCTTATAATTTTATTTCAAAACATTTTGTTTTTACAGTATTTTTTATTGCTCTTTTGATATGTGGGTTGAGTTTGGATTATTATTCTAATTCTTTTAAATTCTATTCTAATCTTTATGTTTGCAAAGAATATTATGAGTTGTGTTAATTATCATCATTCAGATTATTTGTACATCCATTTTCTGTGAATGTAACCTGAAAGACAAGAATAGATGTTTGAATAATATGAATAATGACATTATATGATTGTTAGTAGCAGTTTCTTTTTTGTTTTTTATTAATAGGTTTTAAGCCATTAATCATTTGGGTAATAAAATTCTTATATTGTGATATTTTTTTTTCATAATTGAATTTGATGAACTTATCTGTTGAGTGCGACATACATTTTAAGATTGTGCAATCAAACATAAATACAAATCTGATTCCTAAAGTAATAAGGTTCTCTTTGAAAAAACTATTTAAAAAAAGCAAATAAAGAGAGAAAAGTTTTTTCAGTATGGAATAGGAATGTACATTTAGGTGTTGATTAAAAGCCAGTGTTTATTTACTTACATCTTTCTCACATATAATTGAATTTTAATTTGTCATATTTTGATCAAAATTAGTGGATTCATGTCTCATTAATCTAAAACCTTTCTTCTACAGATTAACTCCTTAACATAATAGTTTTATGCATTTTGTATAATATTCTTGCAATTAATATTAACTGATGAACAGTAGTATCAGATTCTAATGTACTTACGAATAAAATATTTTATAATACAAGGACAATTTATTTCTTAACAGGAAAGTATAAAATAGTGAAATTATAATAGCATAATATAATAAAATGAAATATGGCATTAAAATTGAATTTATTTTTTGCAATGTACATATTCATTATCTTATGTTTTTTATTTCAAAAAATTAATTGGTATTAACTATCAAGTGCTAGTATTTCTGTAAGGTTGAAAATCCTCAAATAAAAAAGATTTATGTAATCATAAAATTTTGGAAATGTAACTTATGAATTAGAATCTCGCTTGGTATGTTGCAGTCAATTTTAGCCTAATACTGAAAGGAAAAAGTATGAATCATGTATGGTTACCTTGCTTTTGAGAAAATAGTATTATTAATGTTTTTCGAATAATTTGATACAAAAATATTTTTGTAGAAAATTGGTTTTATGACTATATATGTTAGGAGATATGTATAAAACTCTGAAAATCATATTATTTTAAGAAATAAGAGTGATAAAATTGATTATAGCGCTTCTGATATATGCTTAGCAACATAATAGGAATTATTAGTAAAATTATTGCTTCCATTTCTACAGTATTGTGATAGAAAAAGTTGAAATAAGTTTTACTTACTGCATAATTTATCACAGAGGGACATGATTTAAGTTTATTCTGAAATAACCATACTACCATATTTGTAGAAATGATAAGGGAGGAAAGAAAAATCATAACTGTCCTATTGGAATCTGGCATATATCATCAAGAAGGAAGCATTGCTTTAGGATTACCATTATCTCTTGTGATGGCACATTTATATGTTGGGTAAATGGTTTTAAGAGTGACAATATTGAAACCAACCATCTGTCTATGATTCATTGATGACACCTTCATCCTCTGGCCTCATCAAGAAGATATACTAGTATTTTTGGCCTGTGTGTGTGAACCCAATCAGATCTTCACTAGAGTTAAAATAGAAAAGAAACTAGCATTCAGGAAATCATGATTTTATTGTCATGTCTTGTTTGGGTAGCAGCTTTTTATACTCATATTCACCTGTCTTTCAAAGAAATTTATTTCCCATTTTATAATTTTTAAAGGTGGATATTCTTTAGTGATTTGTTGAGTTGATCATGAATAGTTAAGTAATACATTCTTTCCATAAACGTCTATAATTCCTGGTGCTTGGATCCAATATCTTTTGTATAAGTACCATCTTTATAATTAAATGTTAAATTTTACCAGAGAAAGTGTGTTACCCATACACCCAGATAGATTGGGGAGAGAGTAATTTATACTTCTTCAAAAGGTATTTGTATTAAACTTAATACAACACAGTACACACAGGTTTAATAAAACCAGCATGTTTGTATATAATAAGTAGTCCATTTGCACCATCAGAACTTATACACAGTGTTCACGTGTTTATCATTATTGTAATATTGTGATAGGAACATTGTTAATGCTTATATCAGGGCTTGGGTGAATGAAGAGATTCATATATAAAAGTGATAATCTTTAATAATTGAATATTTTTTTTTATTCAAGAACTGGGAATCATGAGTTCATCTTTCTTTATGGATATGTTCAGAAGTTGAATTACATTAGATTTTCACACTTAATTGTCAAAAGAAATTTCAAACTGTCTCTTGTAAAGGTGCAACCATTGATGCCAAATTAAAATTCTGATTTAGAAATAAAAGTGAAATACAATAACGCAGACAACAAGCAGAATAAAGCACAAAACATTTAAATTGTTTTAAATTATATTAGAATTGGAAGACGCATAACAGATTTAGATCATTTCTGTGTTGCTTAACAGAGGTACTGTTAGTATGAAATGATTTTATGTTTATAACATCATTGAATACATGCTCTAAAACATTATGAAGATGTAGGTTTGTATCTTAATTTGGTTGAAACTCAATGTTCTCTAGTCCCATTAGTAAAGAAAAAAAGCATTTAATAATTTATAAACAGCCCAAATTATTTTCACTTATTAAAGTTATGCATTGTTTTCTTAGCTTATGATACTAAAAGTAAAGAAAACATGAACATAAAAGCCTGTTAAAACTTTTAAAATCAGGTTTAATAATTAGTGTTATTTACTACTTTTAAGTTTAGTTGATCTCCAGGTGTTTCTTTTATCAAACTCCAGAAGAGATTAGATTGGAAGTTTAACTCAAACACTCTAGATTTCAGTATCAAACTTTCTGAATTTAACCAAAAACCCCTGAATAAGACCGAGGAGCTTGTTGTGTTAATTGTAATTAATAATAGAAAATAGAAAATTTCATATGGTTCAAATTTTAAGTTTATGTTATTACATCAAAATATTAGAATTGATATGTAGTTCTTTTTAGAAGGTATTATGAAACTTAAAAATACTTCTTAAATAATGTACAGATCAAAGTTTTATCTCATAAACATCTTGCCACATAGAATATAACACACATTACTGATTAACTTGTGTTTGAAATGAATCCACATATTTTAAATACAATGTGAATAAACATAATTGTAATTAGGAAAAAAATTAATGCAAGTTCATGTTTTAAGGAAAAAAACAATGAAAAAGAGCTCTCTTTGCCTCTTCATCTTTTCTATCTATACTCAGAGCAACTATTAAAAATCTCATTGCCAGTCATCCTTGTCTCTCAAGGTTTGTGCCATTACCCTTCAGTGAATTTGCATATGAATTGCAATGGGTGGCCTGTATATCAGTGTAGCTACTTCTCATTTGCATATCTTTTAGAACCAAATGCCTTTGCACCGGAACTAGGTGTTAAGTTTCCAAAATAGGCACAATAATTCTCACATAAACTACTTGATCAATTGTATATTAAGTCTTTGATGCCATGAGTTGTCTTTGAGTTCATTGATCTTTAACTTGTTTACAATGCATTAAATAATATGCTTTATATAAATACTTGTATTTATCAAATGTTTAATTGAGATCATAGGTTAATTTAGATTGTATTCTGTTCCTCCATTTGCCATGGCGATGCAACTGAAAGTAATGTTATATATTAATATATTTATTGGATATTTTTTTTACCAAGAATCTATCTTATATTTTGCTTTTAAGTCTGGTTGTCATAGATTTTTAATCATTAATATCTAATTCATAGCCAGCAAAATTGTCATTTCAAGCAATTACAGCCACATATGTATAAACTTACAATTTATTAGTGAAAAGTACACCTGAATTATAAGATATTTTGAAATTAATCCATTTTAAAATTTAAATTTAACAATGTTTATAAAGCTGAAACTACACTGAAAAAAAAAGAAAGAAAAAAGTTTCATGTAATTCAGTTAATGATGTTATTGCATATTAGAAATGCCAGTTAATTTATGACCAAAGAATTAGTTCTTTTTTCTATGTCATGTTTACAATAGCCATGTACCAAGTCCATCAAGTACCTCTTTTTGCAAACATAGTCTATTCTAAATAACCTTTATCTTAAAACCTGCTTTAATACTTTATGAAATTAAGAAAATCTGTTCTATTGTTAATTGAGTACAACTGGGTCTCTTAGGAATCATAATTAATCAAATGAACCTAAATGAGGACTATGTACCATCACTTTAAGAGTGTCATCTAAAGTGGAATGCTTTTATGAAGTTTTGCAATCGATCCTCATCTTATATTATATATTACTATTCCCTGATTAGTAAGTGGCCAAAGATGTGAAATATTTATTCAATCAAAATTTTAGAGTGAGGAAAATATTGATAATATGTCATTTTCATAAGTGCATAATTCACTTGTGTTTTTTGTTTAAACACTCATTAAATGTAGCTGAAAAACATTTAGTTTTTAAATTGAATTTTCATATTTATCATGTCAAGAAATTTTCTCTTGATTTAAAAAGCTGCAATATAATGACAGGCTTTTTTAATTTTAAATTTTATACATTTTCTAAATTGCTAAAATAATTTATATAATTATTGTCTAGATTAAAAAAAATTTTTATACACATGAATGTGTTTGATATGACCAGAGCATTTAGATTTTGATTCCTCAAGAAAGAAAAGTGAGAAAATCAATAAAACATTCTTTTTAAGATATTTTCATTTTATTATTAATTTTTTAAAGAGATTTTCTTCCAGCAAAATATTAAAGATTTTTGCTCATATGAATTGCCAATTGTTTTAATTCTTGTTAGCCATATGTTAACCTTTTCAACACTGTTGGTTTGTTTCCTGGTTTAACTACTTTTCCATGGATTAGAATGTCAAATTAATTTTAATTTATTCTCTTATTCTATTTAAAGATATGATTTGACTTCTGAAATAAGTTTTGTCATGTTCGATTCATATAGTGTTTCTTGGTCTTTTTTCTTTTAGTTATGGAAAAATATGATATGTTTGATAGAATTGAAGCACTGTATTTTGGGTTGGTGTTTTAAAACACTGTAGTATTATGTGTTTTAGCTGATCTATGTCATAGTAATTGTATAAGTTCATTTGGCCTAGAGGGTAGGCAACCAGATTTCGGAATTATAGTACCCAAGTTTGAATCTAATTTCATTTGCATTCATAATTGAACTATTACCCATGGAAAGGTATGAATTCCCACATTCCCTCCAGCTATGGATTAAATAGCCAACATTGTGTCATTAAATAAAATTAAAAAAAAATGTGTATACAATGATTGTTGTTGGTATTAACAATGTTTTATTTAGCTTTACAGCTATAAGGGGTTTCTTTTAGTAATACCTGATGAAAGCTGCAATGTCTGGAAAGTGAATGTAACTATACAGATAGCTGAAAATTGTGTTAACATGGTTGCTATGTCTTACCAATCTATCTGTTGCAGACCTATGTAAGGCAAACAGGGTTTTGTTTATCCTACCAGACTAATAAAGGTTAATTTTGATCATTTCCTCTTGTAACCTCTTCACATAATAGATGACTTCCATGGGTTATTTACAACAAATATCTTTTACTGAACTTACCTTAAGATGATTTGTGCTCAGCTTCATTCATTGAATTATTTAAAACTAACAAAACAGTGAAAGACATAACCTTCATTTCTTAATGGATTCATTTTATTATCTTGTATTTATAAGACTTGAGTTTTCTCAGGTTATGGTGAAAAATTATAGCTAATGTTTTTACTTCGTTGTTTTAGTTGGTAAAAAGCTGAGTGATTAATTTTATTCTATTATCAGTACAGATAGATGCATTTTACTTTGAGCTGAATAATTAAAAATTTCATTGTTCATATTGGTCCCTGCATTTCATAAAAGCATAGAATTAAAGCTTAGATTTATTTGATCATCATACAGGTTTTTACATAAGCACCCATAGTTCTATTTTTTTTCATCTCTCCTCCTTTTATCTCCCTTTTGTATATACATACATACATACATATATAAACACACACACACACATATATATATATAAAATTCACTTGCAAGTCTTTCACCATCTTGCACTTACAAGTATTATGGTTTATTGACCTCGAAGCACTAGTGCTAATGTTTAGAAGAACAATGATGGCAATATTACAGATATCAATATCAACTATAATAGCACTCACATACATACATATATATATATATATATATATATATATATATATAGGTATTATATGTGGGCATATCCTATGAGTATTATAAACTTTTTTACATTATCAATTTTAAGCTCTCATACACCTAAAAGCCCTTTTATTTACACTATTACGATGAACCAGTTTATATTTCTAATGTATATATTTTAAACCTTTATTAATAACAAACTCTATTTTATTCATTCTAACGATAAATGTATACAAAATTTTTGTGGCTTAAAGTTACATGCTTTTGTGTGTCTTACAAAATGTAACAGAGAAGCTTTGTTTTCTGAAAATTGGTTCAATTTTTCAAAAAGTTTTACATATTAATCATATTTCTATATCATGCATCTTGAGGAATTATTCATAAATGGTTTTTCTATAATTACAAATTGGTTATTGATAAACATTATTCTATTCTGCTTGCATGAAAATAATTCATGTTTTCTAAAAAAGAAATTACAGAAAGAAAATGTTATGATTGCCAATGCACTTGATTAATATTGATTTATTCTATTCTTAGTAAAAATAAATTTCAAACCCCATTTATGATAGCAATCTACTTTTTGTAATTGTAGCCAGTCAAATTTTGTATTTATATAATTGTGTATCTTTTAATCATGCTCTTGCAAATGATTTAATGGATTCTTCCAGTCAGTTCTCAGAGAATGGCTATACAGTGTAGGATAATTTGTCTTAGCATAAACATAGTAGTTATATTGTACATTATCGAGAAAACTTCTAAGTTGATTGACAGTGTCCTTACCCTTTTTTCTACTACTCTTGAGGAATGTAACTTGATATTTAGGTATATGTTTATTAATCTATTATAATGTAAAAATCATATTGTAGATGTGTAAGACCCTGCATCCTGTATTTCTTACGAAAATGAAGCCACAATATTTATTTAAAATACAAATCCTGTTTAATACATACAGCTCTTCAGAAAATGAAACCACAATAGTGATTGAAAAAATGAATCAAACCACTTAAATTTGCATATGTATGGTATAGGCTTTATATACTTCCTTAACTACCTTAGAGAAAAGTTTCAGGAATGAATTTATTAGAGAAAAGCATAAGAAATGAATTTAGTATAAAGAGCTTTAATTGTTTTCCTATAGAATAGGCTTCCTTAATTACCTTAGTGGCAAGTCCCTGGCACCCAGGCAATACTTTTAGTATATTATATAATGTAAATGCTGTAAATTTAAATGCACTACTATAGCTCTAGACTTTGTTTCTAAATTTTGTTACTTATATAACAATATGATTCCAAGTTTTGACCAGAAATAAACAACACTCCCATCAGTTGACTGGCATAAATATTCTTGCATGATGAGTTTTGATAAAATAGTTTTATACTGAAAAAATCATACTTGCTGCTTTTTACTCATAATAAAATTCCATCAGTTGTGAATGTTAGAAGATATATGTACTAACATTTTTGTCATTTTAAAAATATATTTGATTTAGGAGTTATTTTGTGATGATGCACTAAAGCTATTTTTGGAAATCTTTAGAACATTGAATGTATTTCATTGAATACTAAAAAGATTACCTTCTCTTGACCAAAACTCACTTCAGTTAGTATTCTCATTTAAAATGAATTTATTAATGTAGCTTAGGTTCTCTGATTTATGTTGAAATCATCATGCTTAGCACAATGAGCCCTACGAGTTTGAATTTCACATAAGATTTTCACTAATGATATTGCATGTTACTGATGAGATCTAATAAGATCAAAACAGCTCTCTGACTCATAAATTCTGAAAGAATTTGCATGTAATCTTACAGTTATATATATATATATATATATATATATATATTTATATGAAGGAGAAAGCACTGAATACTTACAAATAATAATTCACTGTGATTGGAAGAATAAAAGCTAAATTGCAGCAGACATAGGAGCATTATATATATATATATATATCTTTTAAATTGCTTTTTATTTTATTAGTCTTTTTGACAGGTTTCTTTCAATTTTTATAAACATTGAATTTTTTAACACAACTCCTATTATTTCATGATAATTCATAATTTCATTCATTTTACTGTTAAATATGTTACTTGAACCCAAGTGAAAAAAAAAATGAAAATTTAGATCAATAAAAGATTTTACTATTTTCAATTACTTTTATGATCCTTAACCATTGTAAAGAAGGCCATAATTTTTAAAAATTTTCAATATCAATTCTTTTTCAGAATTTAGAATTAGAATATTTTCTGAAATCAGAAGAGAATAATACTTAAAAAGGGAGAAAAAAAATGACAATTACACTGTTTAATTAAATAAACTCTAAGTGTAATTGAAAACGAATTAATTTATTCCAAAATAGGAAGAGTGCAAATAAAAATGGACACATTTAAATCAAGTTACATGGTTGGAAATAAAAATGACTAATTCCATTCAAAATAAGAAAAGTTTGATGGAAAATAAATAATTTTAACCAGAAAGATAGTATCATCTACAAGATTTTTTATCAAAAAATTGCTTTTTATCTATTTTAATTGGAATTATTTTGTTCTACATTAGACTATGTAATTTATTTGTTGTGTTATTTAGATATAATACAGAAAAAACATTTTGTAAATTCATGGAACTATAATAAAACAAAGATATATAAAAAAATTGTAGCATATATCTTTTAATTTTTCTTTAAATGATTGTCAGTATGTATCATTGTTCATTTTTCATAAAATTTTAACTCAACTTTCTACAAAAGTTTAAAACTATATCAAGTATGTTTTTTTTAATTACTTATAAAAATTACTCCCTGTAACTGAAAACTGTAAAATCTTCTGAAAATAATCTTTCTCAAAAAAAAAAAGGAAATAATCCTATTTATTTTCTAGTCGAAGTCATAAATCTTAAGTAACTTTAAATCCTTTAAACAACAATAAAAAATAGATAACTATAAGATTTTTATGTCCAGAATTTCTTTTATAATCATATCAGATTTTGTTAAAGAGGAATGAATATTTTTGATCAGATGCTGCATATCAATACAATAAACTTTCTTATTCAATCTGTTAATTCTATGTACAATGATTGCATTTTTCAAAATATCAAAATTTAATGATAATTATAATAACTAAAGTACTTAAGAATTAAACTTATTTCTATGATTTTTGTTTATCTGGCAAAGAGATTTGTTTTGAATAGTTGTTACTTTTTCTGATGTCTATTGGCATAAATATTCAACATACTTTTCCAAATATTTTAATGATCTGTCAATAGTGCAACAGATCTTTTAAGTGAAACTGTGTTTTCAAGTTCTTAATTCTACATTGATCAACGTGAAAACAAATCTTCAAATAATATTCAATGTTGTATCTTCTTCAGCTTCATTATGCAAAAAAAAGAAGGATCTCTTATATTGCTGTTTTATTCAAACCATAATCAGTGCCATTTTAAAATGTCTACCATTAATAATTTATAATAAATTGAATCTTCGAAAGTCTTTTAACAAATAAAAAGAAATTTAAAGTTATGTATATTTAAATGTAAGGATTTTTATGTAAAATATAATTTTCTTTCTATGTTTTTTGAAAAAAAGAATAAAAAATCTTTAAGTTATAAAGATTATTTCAATTGATGTTATTTGATTAATAAAAAGAATGTTGATAATATTTTTTAGTTGCATATATTTAGCCAAAAGGCCAATCTACTGATGAAGAGTATAATGCTTAGGGTTCATTAGTCCTTGTCTTAGTTTTATTTTATTATTATTTTTTTTTTTTTACTAACTATTGTAGAGTTGAAATTTTAAAAATGGTATTGAAATTTTGCATAATAAGATTGGTTGAAAATAAAACCCACAAGGAATGTATTTATTATTTGAAGTGAACTTTAAGTCAAATAGATAGGAAAAATATTAAGATAAAAATGTACTTTTTATGTAAATTAGTATTCCTATTATTTTTTATTTAAAACATTGTATCTGGGTAGACGGCTATTGTTGCACAGGAATAATTTTATAACTCTAAAGCCTGAAATTTACTAGAAACATTTTATTATACTTTTGTTATGTTTTTGTCTATGGATGCTGCTCTATGTAAACCTAGAATCCCCACTATTATTATTACTATCACTATTTACTATTCTAAAACAATTTAATACAAATAAATAGTATCATTAAATTTCTGCTGAAAAACAGACGGTTTTAAATGTGATTTAAGTATATAAATCAAAAAATTTATATCAAAATGAATCAAACAATTGTGTTCGTATTTCTGGAATAAATAATTTGGAATTGGGTTTTGGTGTTTTTTTTTTCTCTTTAATAAAAGAAAAAAACAATCTCCCCACCTACCTTGTATAAAGTTTGTCCTGATGGATTGAATTATGATGGCAATTTTGTGATAAAACTATCTTTGTTTTTTCTCTTTCTTTCAATTTCTACTTTTCTTCAATTTCTACTGCTATTAAAAGAAATACCTTTTTTCATTCCTCAAGGGAATATAATTCAGAATAACTTGGGAATCTTTCTTTTTATAACTTCTTTTATATTTAGTAAGGTAATCTTTTTTCTATTTTTCTATCATTATATGACTTTTTTTTATACTTAGATAAAAGAAATGATGTTAGACATTTTGATTCACTTTTTCTTTTTGTAAGTTTGGAAATGTCATCAGGCTAGGAAATTTTTTTTACCACCTTAGAAAAGATTTTTTTTTTGCTTCTGAAAACTTAAGTTCTGTTTTTGTAAATAATTGATGATAAGAAGACAAACTTTGTAACTGAAAAGTCCAACCGACACGCGTGGTTTAGAATAAGACGTAGCAGCACAAATGACAAACACTACCGGTCCTCCTTGAATTCTCCATATTTACAAAATGACCCGTTTATCTAAAAAGTTTAGGAAAAAGAAGCTGTTTATTTATACCAAGGTTACTTTCATTAGACCAAACAGTTTAATTGTTCAGTATACGATTCATAACCTTTAAATACATAGGTTTAAACTATTATCTCAATTTCTTTTATAGTTTTGGCCATGGCTGTATTCCATGCCAGAAACTATTCAGAGTAAAGAATATCACAATAAACTGTAATGATTACCAGTGAAACAGAAAAAGCATTATAATGCTTATAATCTAAAAGAGGAACTTTTTAAAACCTTTGCCACCCACCTATAAGACTTTCTGAAAGACATAAAATTTTTTAACATAATTTTTTAAAGAATAATAACATAGGATATAAAATCCCCTGTCCCATTAAAATGTCATGATGTTTCAAAATAGAATATAAAAAAAGGTTAAAAAATAATTTTCTTTTCATTCATAATAAAAATAAATCCAGAAAATGCCTGACACATCATTCTCCTATTGTCATTTAGAAAATGAAAAATAGAACAACAGTTTGAAAATTTAAGATAATACTGTAACTAAGAACATAGAATTATAAAAATAAACCAAAGCTTTCAATATAAATTTTATAATAATAAAAACATACAACACAGGAATGTTTAATTTAGTCTTAGTTTCATATTTGTATTGTGTAAAACAAGTAATTGATTCCAAAGTAACAAAAATTTGCAATTAATCATTTATATCAAGTCTTTGATATTTATGTTTAGTTTTATTGAGAATTTCTTTTGATGATGAGACTCCATAATGAATATAAATAAAATGTTGCACCAAATTTATAAAAACATCAAAACATATAATTTATCAAATATATCATTTTTTTTTATGATTAGGAAAAGATAAAGCATGTCAGTAGATTGTTTGCACAATTGAATTTACATTTGCCGTCCAAACATTTATTCCTCTATGAATATTCAAGATAATATTCCTTGGATGAACATAGTTTCAAAAGTATACCATTATTCATTTGGGTGCAAATAACTTTTATGACTTCTTCAGTTTTCTTCTATGTTATATTCTATGTGTGAAATGTAAAATATGCTTTTTATGTTAGAAGAGAAAAGAAACAAAGTTTGGAAATTTTAATTATTTTAATGAAATAAAAAAAACAAACTTATCTTACTTAAATTTGAATAGGTATTATTATTTTCTCTCTTTTTTACTGTTAGTATTGTTTTAATCCTTTAGTTTTTGTGTTTTAACTAAAAATACTTTTAATTACAGTTTTTTATTAAAATTGTATGATTGTGTTGATTTAATAAAAGAAAAGGGGGAAATAATGCAACTCTCTACAGGGTGAAAATGTTGGTTTTACAAAGCTAACAAATCTATTATAAAAAATTATGATAAATTGGTATATTTCCAAATAGAAAGATATTGAAAGTTTAACATTTTGTGTACAGAAATTACTGGTTTTATAATACCACAGAGAACAAAGAGATGCAAACTGTAAAGTGAGATTGCTATTTTAGTTGTTTTGAAAAATAACTAGAAATAAAGAAATAATTAAATTTTCATCACTTTTTTTTTCTTTTTAATTATTTTGAAAATGAGAAAATTTTTCAATCAATTTTATTGGACTTTAATCCTTAGTCATCTGAATAAAACTGGTTTCATGGAAAGATTTTTTTAATACCATAACTCAATTTTACTTTTTAATTTTTTTGTTGAAAAGAAATTAAAAAATAAAGTACTTGTAAGTAGCTGAAAAAATGAAATGTTATCAAATCTCTCATTTATTCATCATTCTCTTCAATATTTTTTTTGATATTTTAAAAGGGCATGTATTTGGTTGATTAAAAAATTAGTAATAGTTTTATATTGTAACTAGGGCTATGACAGTATGCTTTTACTAAAGACTATTTTTGTCACAGACCTTCTTGTTGCTTGACTATTTTGTGATTTTACCATTCTTTTAATTCTGTAATTGTTATTAATTACAGTATTAAAAAAATGGTAAAATCTCTAAATAGATGTCTGAGAATATTCTTCAATAAAAGCATATTTTCATAGATCTAGTTATAACCAATAAAAAAAATCAAAGTTTTATAGCGAATACTTAATTTAAATAGAGTAGAGAGTTATGAATCTGGTTTTAAATGTTTAGTTAAGTCCTAAGTTTCTGTTAAGCCATTATGTCAAAGAATATTTTAGAGAAATGAAATAGTAAAATATTTTGTATTATTTTACTACAATAATCATTAGTTCAAAATGTAAATAATCTTAAATTAACACATATAAAAATTGTGTTTTATTATAGTTTATATGAAATTAGATTTTCTTTGATGGCAGTTGTATTGGGTTTCACTGAAGAAATCTAATTTGATAAGTGTTGATTTTGTAAATTGAGTTGATGTTATTAATTTCATTGCAATCTATTGAATAGATTAGGCCTTTCAATTATATTCATTGCATTCTACACAACATCCTCTCAGAATTGTAAATCCATTTATTTCCATTACTAATAAATTGATTTAGTTCATCAAAGAACTTATCTATTTATGAAACATGAAATTTAGAGCTACTTAATGAAACAAACTCTAATAAATTTTTAATCCATTTCTCACAGATTTCATTATTTATCTAAGTCACTTCCTATTCACTTTTTTCTATTTGTACTAATATCAACCTGAAATTTTATTTTGAATTATTGTAAATGATATTCTCATTTGGATGCATTGATCTTGAAATTATCAGATAATTCAGGTAAGACATTCTTAGTTGAATCCTCTTCTTAAAAGAAAAATTCAGCTGAATGAATCAATAATGGTTACTTTGGTGACTCTTTAATATTTTTCAATACACACAAGAAGACATAGTGCTAGAATTTTCTAGTTCTAGTATAAACATTAAAAAAATAGTTATACTGTACCACTCACAATGATTAGATTAAATAAACAATATAAGAAAATAATTTGTTTTTACAAATGAGTAGATATAAAAAAAATCATGATTAAGGAACAATGATTGAAAAAAAGATTGAAGAACCTTGATTCATTATTTAATAAAATAGCATTTCTGTTTTTATGTTAATAGCAAATCATTTTGTGAGTGTAGTATCTATTTATCAATGACTTAGTAACTAAATTTATGTGTTTTTTTTCATAACATCTAAAGAACCTTAAAATAAATTTGTTCTGAATAAGATTCTGAGCTGAAAGTAAATGTTTCACTGGTATTTAAACTGAGGAATAAAGTTTCGTAGCCCAAGCTTTTAGCTGCTATTGAAGGATTCATTTTGTCAGTAATTTTTTTTTTCAAGTTGTACATATCCTTTGAAATTTAAAGTGTTTTTTATTTTAATAAAAGGTTATTTTCTGTCTTTGATGCTGTGTACTATTAGGTTTTATGACTATCAAAAAAAGTTGAAAAAAAAATTTAATAAGTAAAATTTAGAAATGTTAGTCATTTTTGATAATTGCTGATTCAAACAGTACTAAAATATTGTTTTTTTACGTTCATGTATGATTTTAAGAGAACCTAAAATATTAGTTTGTCCCCAGAATTTAGGAATCATGTCAGTAATTTTTAGATTCAATGCTGGCTGAATGTAGGGACCCCAATTTTCCGCGATCACGGAATCGCGGACGGAATGACGGAATTGTCCATTTGAAACGGAATTCTGTTTTTTTAGTGAAATCCTTTTCCATGTCATTTATTTTTTTTATTTTTTCCATAAAATATACGAGGT
>JAUZSX010354342.1:0-10006 GCA_034780655.1 Idiosepius hallami
CAATGTAAAAATAATTTTTGGAAAAAAGAGAACATAGAAACGAGTTAGGGCGACATTCTAACGTTTCGGTTGATTTAATTTTAATTTGTAATTTTTTTAAAAATTTATTCAGAACTACTAACATTCACTATACATCATTGACATTTATTTGATGAAATTGTGAATATAAGGAAATAAATACTTGCCCTGACGAAGGTTTGGAATAATCGAAACATAATGATCTATGTTCTTTGTCGTTTTTTTTTTCAAAAATTTGTTTTCTTAAATGACGCAAATATTGGATGTCTAATAACGGTTGGTATGTTTAAGGTATGTTTGAACGTCAGCTTAAAAATATAATGTTAAGCATAATTTGTTGTTTATTAATTTATATTTCACATTGTCTGAATTTATTTATTTATTCATACTTTTGTCTCGTGTTTATTTGCATCTGAATGTTTAATGTTTTTTTTTACCTTATCGTGTCTAGGCATGAAAAAACTGAGTCACGCAGGTTTTTTTTTTTTTTTTTCAATATTTCACGCCTATCTATATCTATGTATATATATTTAACAAGTTTCACTAAAAAGAACAGAATTTGTATGTCTATTTTTTCTTTATTTTTCCCAACATTCTGATGAGCATCTTTATATCAGGTCCAAAAGATTAAAAAAAAAACTTACCTTAGTTCCCTGCGCTTTCAGATCTCTCCCAGTCAATCTTTAGAGATGGATGTTTTGCTGGATTTTTTTATGAGATTTTTTAACTTTACAGACGGAAGGGGTAACCAAGGAAGTCTATTTTACAGAAATACAATAATACACATATGCAAATTTTAGTGGTGTGAATTATTCTTTTTTCTGAATAAATAATGTGGTTTTATTTTCTAATTCTACGTAAAAAGCATGATTAAAAAAACAAACTATTGTGGTTTTATTTTCTAAAGAGCTACAGGATATAGGGTCTCATACAAACACAACGGTCTGATTTTTTAAAAGTATATAGGTATTAAATATATAAAGTCTCCAGGTTAATGAGATTGAGTAGAAAGAAGGAAAAAGAATAGTACTTGGTTGATTATTTATCCCTTTGAATCCTGATTTACCAAAATCAACAAGTAGTCAATCAGAGTCGTCATACTAGAGCAACGTATTAAAGCCAAAATATTGGTGTGTCTTCTTTTTCTCTATGTTGTCAGGGCCTTACGGTCAAAAAGTTAAATGAAATACTTAAGAATAAACATTAAAAACGTAAATATAAAACGGAATAAAATAATAATAATAATAATAAAAATAAAAATGCAACCTTTTGGTGAAAAGTATCATTTTTAAAAGCTACAAAAAATATATATAGTAACAGGTTGTAGTTCTTCTGAAGCATCATAAGGATATTAATGTAAGGTATACGATCTTTAAAGGCAGTATGTAGACAGCAGTACAGCACAAAAACCCAACGAGTGTTAAGGAGTGAGTTGGAAAAATGAGAACAACAGTCCAAACAAGAAAAAAAAAATAGGGACACAAAGTATTTCTTACTACAGTTTTTTTTTTCGAAATTATAGCGATGAGGCTTGATAATTAGTACAAAAAATTTTTGGGACTGTTGTTCACATCTTAATGATTATTACCTTCACACCGTTTTGGCCGATTAACCCGTCAGGCTTTTTCTGGTGATCGAACTCGGGAACCTTCTTGTCGTAATTGAGAGTTACAGAATTTCTAACTTTATTCAAACCATGGGGGAAGCTTGCTCTCATTCTATTAACCATGGCCAGGTAGAGTGTTGAATCCGACCGAAGGCAGTAGTCATCGAGATTCCAAGTGTTTAACACTCTACCTGATTTACTGAACGGGAGTGGCTACCCACGTGGTTTGTTTATGTTTAATCCTCTTGGTTACCTGGGGAACATAGGGCTGCAACGACAATCTTCCAATGCTCTTCAAATGCTGTTGATATGCTTTCTGTGTTTCATCCTCTTGATTCCCTGGGGAGTATAGGGCCGCAAATACGTTCCACCAACGGACCCGTTCTTCTGATATTGTTGTTGTGGTTTATGTAACTTTCTCTTTTGCAGACTTTGGTCGTTAGACCTTTTTTTTTACTCCCAACTTGGAGGACCATCCGTTGTTTGAATTAGAACTCAAGTTCAAAATTCTGTAAGCTACAATTAGGACAAAAAGGTTCCCGAATTCGATCACCTGAAAAAGCCGAAGGGTTCATTGGGCGAAACGTTGTGAAGGTAACAATGATAAGGATGAGAACAACAGTCCGAAAAATTGGGGTACAAAGTATTTCCTACTGATTTTAATATTTACTGCCAAATGGATGATAATAAATTAGAATATTTAACTCGTGATATTGTTTGTTTATTTTGTAACACTTTAGTTTTGAACACTTGATGTTGTCATGTTGTCGCCTTTATGTTGTATTGTGAGAATTAGGCAAAGCCATCGAAGTTTCAATGTTTGATGACATGTTTATCTTTTTATTTTACTTCAACCCAATTTTGAAATTTTTCTTGCTTAAAATGTCTTCGTCTTTGTCTTTGTCTATGTTATATCTTTCATCGATATGTTTCGCTCATACCAACCTTGAATGCTTCATCATTAAAAAAAATAATTCGTCTATTTGTGCAAATAAAGAATAATTTTTTTCACAAACAAGTTATCGATTCTTCAGACAGTGGAACTTCGGTTTTCGAACGTCCCGTAACTCGTACAAATCGGTATTCGACCCAGGATAAAAGAAAGAAGAAATATTGGCATCGATTTTGTAACGAAATTCCGATTTTGTACCGGTCCCCAGGAGAGAGGAACACGTGTAAAATACGCGACACTCTTTCCTTTATTTCTAAATAGATTCGGATTTCGAACAAACCGATTTTTGAACTCGGTTCACGAACGTATCGAGAACGGAGGTACCACTGTATTTATTGGAATCCTTCGGGATAAGATTTCATAATCTTACTATTCATTCTTTTAACATACTGTTGTCCTCATAATCATATTTTTTGTCATTTCACCACGTTTCGGCCAATCTATCCTCTGGCCTTCCTTAGGTGATCAACCTCAACCGGATAATTATGCCGAACCTTGTAACTGTATCTCGAGTGATTATTGCCCTTCATAGCTGTTGACTTCAGGGCCCACGGTGCCGTGGATAGAGACGTTGAGTCTCTAATGCTCTAGGCGATCATTGACTGAAAATAGCGGTTTCATCCATACTCTAGTAGGCCAAGTGATTAGTTGGCTAAAACCCGGTTAGACAACAACTATAAAATGTTGTAATTACTCAGGAAACAGTATCAGGACTCGGGATTCCTATCCAGTCGTGTTAATCACTTGAAGAAGACCTTAAGATAAGTTGGTCGAAACACGGGTAATCAAAAATAAAAGTGAGGATAATAGTCTACAAAATAAATAAATACTAAGTGATCAGTAGGGTTGTGACAATATTCTTTTATTGAATAATATGCTTTTCACAGTCCTAGTTATTAAGCCAGTGACAAGAATATTTTAAATAAAAGTATGTTGTTACGGACCTACTAATAAGTAAAAAATAAAAAAAAATAAGGGTAAATCTCAGAATAGTCTAATGTGTAAAAAATATTCTTTAATAAAATCATATTATTACAGCCCTACTAATAAATAAAGAATTAAAAGAAATGGTAAAATTGTAAAATAGTCAAGTCTGTGACAAGAATAATCTTTAATAAAAGCATACTATCACAGCTCTACTAATAAGTAAAGAATTAAAAGAAATGGTAAAACTTCAAAATAGTCATATCTGTGACAGAAATAATATTTAATAAAAGCATACTATCACAGTGATCAGTTAGTAAAGAAAACATATCCAAAGTTTTTTCGTTGTTATGTATATTCATCAAGACACGGGGAAACAAATTCAGATTACGTTAAATAATTGTGTCGTTTTTTCAATCTTTAAAATATGCACACTGTAGTTCTCATCTTTCTATTTGTTAAATACACTGTCTGCAACCTTGATATAAGGCTGGATAATTTGTATAATCAGTTTTCCGAATATAGCCCTCATCTTTAGATTTCTTAAATTTGCTTTGCTTCAGATTAGGTTTAATAAGTTTATTATTTGGATAATAATTCTCATTCATATAAATGGTGTCCACAAAGTTGGTGCGCAGTAGAAAAAATGTATTAATGTTAACTGAGAATATTTTGAGCATTTCCTTTAAAATGAGCCCTTTTTCACATGTTAAATCCACTAAGTTTGTACGAATACACATGACAGAGAAAATTAGATAAATAAAACCCAATTCTTAAATTGTTTAAAAATTAAGTTCATTGCAATATTTTAGGTGGTAGTATTTCAGGTGGTAAGTCAAAACGCCCATTTGCAAAAATGTTCATTTTGCCGTATCGTACATTCCAATTTCGCCCAATGTTTATTTTTTTTTTAACGTTCACAGAAAAAACCCAAAAAACATCAAAACTAAAACATTGCTACCTAAAAAAATAAATCACCTAGACATTTCAATCAAATTAATTAATTTAATTAATTATATATAATTTCTTTTAATCCTTAGCAAAACCAGATATATTGTATTTTCTGAAATACGAAATAATCATCTATTTATCTAACTGATTAATTCATTTGATAAACAAAAATTGGCTTTTTCGCCAAAATGTGCAAAATCTTGCATAATTGGACAATCTTTCGTGGACATTAAAAAATTGGATATTATTGTATATGGGTGAAATTGGAATAGGTCTTATGGTAAATTGGACATTTTTGCAAATGGACAATTTTACCTGAAACCATTATTTCCTATCTTAAAACAATCTTTCAATTTTCAAATCGATAATTATGGCGAAAATGTTTTGTGTGCGATATGGAAAGGGCAGCCAGGGCAATTGCAAATGGCGGCGCCCTTGATTTTGACTGATTAATATACCGTCTCGATGTTCATAAGCAAATAAAATCTTATATATGCCCTGACGACATAAGGCAAAAAAAACACAAATAGTTTAACCCTAATATGTTTCTCTAATACAACGGCTCTGAGTGACTACTTGGTAATTTTGATAAATCAGGATCGAAAGGATTAAAAGCAATGATATCATGCACAAACAATGATATATTAAAGAAGGTTTTTTTAAAAAATATTTTGAAGTTCTCACCTTCTTGACTTTAAAAAAATCTAATGTTAGCAGCCCTACTCTATACGAACATATAAGCTTTTTTTAAATGAAAATATTATCATAAAAATATAAGTGTTTAAAAACAATGATTTGGTACACATGCTTGTCTTCGTCGGCTTGAAAACTTTTTTCTGGTTCTTAACAGTAACTAGCTCTTAATAATCACATCAAATATTTTCCTTTCATAAATTGAAAATAATATCAAACACAGCTTTTTAGAATATATTAATTGATTAACCACTTTTTTGTCTTGAAAGTTACCCTTAAAGGTGGAGATTTTTTTTTTGTTCTTGACAGTAACTACCTCTTAATAATCACATAAAATATTTTCCTTTCATAAATTAAAAATAATGTCAAACACAGTTTTTTAGAATATATTAATTGATTAACCACTTTGTTAGTCTTGAAAGTTACCCTTAATTGTGGAGATTTTTTTTGGTTCTTGACAGTAACTAGCCCTTGATAATCACATCAAATATTTTCCTTTCATAAATTTAAAAATAATATCAAACACAGCTTTTTAGAATATATTAATTGATTAACCACTTTTTTGTATTGAAAGTTACCCTTAATGGTGGAGATTTTTCTTGTTACCGTTTCCCTAAGTGCCTAATTTTTGCGTTAGCACCCCCCAAAAAAAACGAACCTTTTTGCACCCCGATATCAAGTAGCGCCACCTCTTTGGGAAACGTTGCTTAGCCTTTCATGTTTTAGAGCAGTGGTTTTCAAACTTTCGTTTTTGTGTGTGTGTGTGTGTGCCTGCCCCCCCCCACTTCACTGTCTGATCCAAATGCCAGTGCTCGCTCTGACAACAAACGCCAGGACGACGGTAATCGAAGACAAATAAACGGTGAAAGTATCCAGGCGTGTACGTCTAGTTGCTTCAACAAAGGGAACGTTTAATTAAATCTTCCCGTTTTTCTAGCCTTTCTACCAACACCAATATTACATTTTGTTGTAATTTCTCCAACGAACCCCCCCCATCGGACTGATTACTTACCAGAGCCCCCATGAAAATTCATTTCGCCCCCCCGGAGGGCGGTACCACCCACTTTGAAAACCACTGCAATCGAGAGAAAATCTAAGAAAACCTTTTTTCCCAATATTTTTGGCGTTTCCTTTTTTAACTCCTTCGTGTCTGATTATTATTATTATTATTATTATTATTATTATTGGATCTAACACCAATTGTCAGGCGCTCTCACGCCCAGCAACCAGTAGCTTTGACTGGAGTCAAAGTGACAACTAGTTTCCTCTGATTTCCAGCAAGTTCCGCGCCATTCTAGTCAACGACTGTACGGGGCAACATCACCCTGGGCCTTCACCCCGCTATGTCCACTTCGCACACAAATCAATGTCCGGTGGTAATTCCTGAAAACGCAAAGTGACAATAAGTCTCCTCTGACACTCCAGTACACGTTGGTAACTTGCAAGCCCTCCTCATTCAGTTTTTTCATAGGTTCTTGGATTTAATACTTTTTATTATCATTATCATTATTATTATTACTATGATCATTATTATCATTATTATTGTTATAATTATTATTTATTTATTTTTATTGAAATGTCGAATATTATTATAGCGATAATTTTAATCAATCCTCATCTTAAGGAATGGTCAGACGTGTGGCTCAAATGGAACCCGAACGAATACTCGGGGCTGAAAACCCTGGAAGTATTTGCTCACGATATATGGACTCCAGATCTGGTCTTATTCAACAAGTAAGTTAGGCATGGACGCTGCTTTTACTTCTTCTTATCTTTCCGAAATGGATTCTTCTTCTTCTTCTTTTTTTTTTTTTTGTTTGTTTCAATTGCCTGGCTGCTAAGGTGGGGAGAGAGTTATCTCCCTTGCTCATCACTCTCTAACTTTTTGATTATTTCATTTGAAAATCTTTAATCTATTTCTTCAAAATCTTTTTTCACGGCTTTTTTTTTTTAGATTTTTTTTCAATTTGTTTTTTTTTTCACTAACAACTTAAGCTTTTGTTTCCAATTCTTTTTTTCTATTTTTTTAAAGGTATTTTTTTTCTCTAAATTTCTAATTTACACAAATTATTTATTTATTTTGGTTGTGGTTTTATTGAAATTTTTCGTTTGATTAAAAAAAAAAGCTTATGGTATTTTGCTAACAACACATTTTTTTCTATAACACTCCAATAAACTTTTTTTTAAATTGAATTTAAGTATTAACCGGTTATACAAAGGTTCTCAACCAGGGTCAACATGGACCCTAGGTGTCCATGAATTATTTATGGGGGTCCACAAGTAAATATAACAAATATATGATCCACGATGATATTTTGGTGATCCATGAAGAAAACCAACTTCATAATGGTTTTCAATCCTTTCGATCCTATAAGGCCGATATATCAGCCTTAGTAACTACAGACAAAAAATACACACTCATTTTTCGACTCTAATATGGTTATTTAATAGAAAGGCGGCTCGCAGTGGCTACTTGGAAATACTTGCTAAGTCAGAATCCAAAGATAGAGGTTGAAATATCGTTCTGTTTAAGATTTCTTTTACCTTAAGTCGCTAGGCCCGATCTATCGGTTCTTTAGGATTTAAATGGTTAATATTAAAAATATGTTTTCTACTATAATTTTGGTTTTTGTCAAAAAAGCTGAAGTAGACATTAAAATAAGTTTGAATGTATTTTTAGGTTTAAGAAATTGGTAAAAATTATTTTTATTATATTTTTATCACTACAAAGGTCGTTATTGTTATTATTATTATTATTATTATTATTATCATTATTGTATTTCACACCAATCACTAGGCACCTTCGCACCAAAGCAACCGGTGGTTTTAAGCTTGAGTCAAAGTGACAACAAATCTCTTCTGATTTCCAGCAAGTTCCGCGCCATTTCAGTCAAGTTGTAATCAGTGTTGCCCTTCACCTAGATGAGTTACTCTTCCGAGTTAACGAGCCCTATCCACCTAAGGCAGCTCAAGTAAGATGGAAAAACGGTTGATATGCCGTTAAAAAACTAACACACACAGAATTACAGACAAGGACAATAAAAATAGAGGCAGTCTAGATTGGAAGTAGACTTCGGAATTCTAGTACTCGATTTCGAATCCAAGTCGTTCCGTTTACGTTAACATGTTGACTCACACTTTTGGGAAAGGTATGAAAATTCATCTTCCCTCCAGCTATGGATTAAATAATGAAACTTTTGTTATTAAAAAAAACTGCGTGTGCATGAAATAATGTTTCTTGAAGGTAATTATTCTATACACTAAGACAACCTAAAAAGGGTGATATGCCGTTAAACACCAAACAATCAAACAAACAATGGAAATAAGATTCGTTCAACGACACAACAGCATCTCCGTTTCCGCCTGAGGAAAAGTTATTTAGACAAGCAAATTGCTTAAAGTTGCTTTAATAAGGATGAAAAAAATATATAAAATAAAATAAAACGGACCGCCCACACACATCCACACACAGGGGTGTTCACACAAGCACACATACACATACACACACACACACAAATACACAAACACACAAACACACACAAACACACACACACACACAAACGCACAAATAAGCACACACACAAACACACAAACACACATACACAAACACATAAATACATACACGCACAAACACACAAACACATACGCACACAAACACACACACACAAACACATAAATACATACACGCACAAACACACAAACACACACAAGAACACACACACAAACACACAAACGCACACACACAAATATAAACACACAAATACGCACACGCAAACACACACGCGCACAAACACACAATCACAAACACACAAACACACACACACACAAACACAAACACACAAATGCGCGCACACACACACGCGCGCAAACACACATGCGCACAAACACACACACACACAAACATGCACAAACACACAAACACACACACACACACACGCGTTTGCACTAACAGAAAATAGAACAGAAAAGAAAATGAAAAAAAAATCGTTGATTTTTTTTTTTAAATAAATTAACGTTTCTGAATTCAGAAATGACATTCTGAATCTAATTATTAATTGGGAAATGGAAAAGCGTGAAATTGACAGCGGATACGAGATAATTTTTTTTTTCTAATAAAAGAAATTAAACTGAGAAATAGCACTAAAAACAATTATCAATGTGAATAGTGACCTACGCGACAAAATTGTCTTGTTTGTTCTGTTTTTTACGGCATATCATCCTTTTTGTGTCTTTCGAAAGACACTCTAATGCAATGCTTTTTATCAGAACTGAACCCCATGTAAGCATTCTATGGCTAGAGGAACCCCTGTGCAATAATTCAATTTTCTCATGCAAATTAAAAAAGAAAAATAATATTAAATTCTAAAAGAAAATAGCCTTATAATAGTTAGATATATTTAATAAAATTAAATTCAACATGTTTATTTTTTGTGTTGTTCTAAAAAAAAAAATTGAGAAACTGCGAAACCCTGGAACTAAACTAACGGAACCATGGCTGAAAAGCACTGGGCAAGAACAATTACTTTGAATAAACATTATTTGATAAACACGGTTTTATCTAATAACACAAGTTACACTATTTAATCCATAGCTGGAAGAAAGTTGAGGTCCATACCTTTCCCAAGGGTATTTTTAGTCGTATAAACGTAAACAATATATATATATATATATATATGTGTGTATGTATGTATGTATGTATGTATGTATATATATATATATATATAATTATATTACAAGATCAATATATATATAAATATGTATATACACACACATGCACACACACAAACACACACACACACACACACACACACACATATATATATATATATATATATATGATAGAAAAATATTAGAAAAAACAA
>JAUZSX010354352.1:0-10005 GCA_034780655.1 Idiosepius hallami
CTTGCTTTTAAAGAAGATAAATTTCAAATCTTACTTTTTAGTTCTAGTTTAAATAGTAAAAATGTCATTTTCATTTTCTTTCTTTCTTTCTTATAGACCACTTTGCCAAGAATATCAAGAAATTGCTAAATCCATCTTTTTTGAAACTTCTGGTGCTGATACTGGAGCCGGTAGAAAAAAGAATTTCATAGAAGTTCAAGATAAAGTGTGTGGACTTTGGTCAAACATGTTATTAATGGAAAAAGGCATCAAGTATTTCCCTGGTCAGTAGAAGAAATTAATAGCTATTTTATTAATAGTGTTTCTTTGCATTTTGAGTTTAGTTTCAAAGGTTTTCATGGTTATTTCTCTAATTCATCTCATCAAATATAGTACAAGAAGGAAATTACTAAAAGTCATTCAAATTTACCAAAAAAGGTAGCTTTTCAAAATTTCTTTTATCCTATCAGTATAATGTTTCTATGATAGTCTTCAGGAAGTTCAAATAATCAACTATATAAATCTTTGGGTAATCAGGAGAAAATGTGCACCGTTTCGGGGCTTTCCTCTCTACGTTTTTACTAGCGATTGCCCCCCCCCCACTGATGTGATGCCCCATTATATCTTTTAATCCTTTCAATGAATTGCGAAACTAATTTTAAAATTGACGCTTATTTAAAATTATACAATAGTTATAGCTTATTATTTCAAATTATAAAGATAATAGCTTATAAATTGAAATCCTAAGGACACGAGTTCAAAACCCAGTAGACTGATTACTTCTACTTTTACATAAATAACCTTTAATCCTTTAGACCCTGATATAGCAAAATTTTCAAGTAGTCCCTCAGAGCCGTTTTATTAGAGCACCATGTTAGTGCTGAAATATCGGTGAGTCTTTTTTGTCCCTAGGGCCAATATATCGGCCTTTTAGGATTCAAAGGTTCAAAAGGGTATAAAGCAAATCCTTCCCCCACTGACTATGAATGAAGTCTGTACCAGACAAACCTCAAATCCCCGGTTATACTGTGTAAAGAGGGACAGCGAAACAGTGCAGCAGTCAATTGATCCGCCGCCTGTACCGTTCCAACTGGAGGCTGCTTGCCGCAGTGACCTTGGAGGGCTCTTACCACCGAAAGACATCACATATTCACAAATTAATAGCAGTTTATTTTAGAAAATAAATTCTGGGATTATACGAATTGGATGTAGGTTTTTAGACTTCTAGTTCATGACTCTTAAAAGGTTGATTAAAGATATTCATGTGCCAACTTTAATTAATGTAGTTCTTCCTGCATTTGGTTGCCATCGCGAGAAAGAACACCTTAAGAAGATTTCTGGTATTTCAATTCTTTTTAACCCTTTGCATTCCAAGAGGCCGATATATCGGCCCTGTCAACATATGGCAAAAAAAGACACACCAATATTTTGGCTTTTATTTGTTCCTCTAATATAACGGCTCTGAATGACTACTTGGTAATTTTGATAAGTCGGCGTTCAAAGAGTTTTCAAATTGTTTTGCAATTTTATCAAAATTTACTTAAAATTCTAAAATAGATTTTTAAAAAACCCAACTAAAATCCATTTTTGTTGAACATAAATTTCTGTTTGGTAATTTTCTATGATTTATACATAAAAAGAAATGCATCTAATTTATTGAATTTTGTTATTCTTTCTGGACAACTGCACTCTTTTTCTGGACAACTGCACTCTTTTTCTGGACAGTGCAATAACTGTTATCAAACATGGATTTATGTTTTATCATTATCCTTTGTCAGACTCAATTTATAATTAATATATTTTATAGATTTCAGTTAAAAAAAATTATCTGGCGATTATTTTATGTGAATTTTCAACATTCTGTTTTAAAAAAATATATTTCAAAGCCCAAATGCTTATTATGTACAGTCCATAATATTCTTTTAAATGTGCAGGTCATCCACAGTCTGAAACGTGATTAAAACCACTGAATTAGTTGTTCTTGATAGATTTTTAAGATAATAAAGTTTCTTTTTATATTTGTTGATTCACTAATAATCTCTTTCTCTTTTCAGAGGCAACTCAAACTCAATTGGTGAAACACTTGTTGAAGACTATTTGTACTGATATTACAAATGTTCTTGTTGCAACTGTAGCAAATGAACACATGTTGGCCATTACCAATGAAACTCAGCTGACTGCAGAGGTAAGTCTTTATACTTTTACATCAAATTTATTATCAAATGCTATTCAAAAATTTTCTTTACTTTTGTTTTTGTGGTAAAAACAAATAACTGATCAGCCAATATGTATAAAAAGCTTTTAAATAACATTTAATCCTGGACATTCATCCTGCACTCGTTAACATTAATACAATCTAAGGAAACCTAACCCTAACCAACTAAAAAAATGAGTTTGTGTATTTTTGTTACCACTAAAAATCTTTGTCTATAAATCAATAAACAAAGAAACCTAATTAGAATAATATTAACATTTGTCTAGTGTTATCAGACATAGCTTGTGTTCAAGTTGCATGATATTGGATATCATTTAAGATATTTTCAGTAAAAAAAAAAAAGAAATTTGATTTTTGAGAATAAATCTATATGCTAATAAAAATCAGATTATCCTTGTTGCATGAGACCCTACATCTTACCTCTTTTGATATGGAAATCACAATAGTTATTTAAAAAAAAATGTTAACACCTAAAATTTGCATATTGACAGTAATACCTTTTATTATAATAGGTTTCTTAACTACTTTAGTGAAAAGCTTTAGAAATGAATTTAGTATTTGAAAAAAAGCATATAAAAATGAATTTAGTTGAGAGAAGCAATTACTGCTTTCCAATTTCATAGGCTACCTTAATTACCTTAGTAGCAAGTCCCTGGCACCCGGGCAATACTTCCAATGATTTATACTAGTGAGAACTTAAAGATAATCTGAAGAATAGAAATTTGAATTCTTGTATTTGATGTTTTTTATAAGACAAATTTTCATCTTTAAATGTTGTTGGTTTGTTTTGTTTTTTTTCAGTCACGGTCTAATATCATTCAGAAACTTCCAGAACCCTCACAAAGTCTTATAAAAAAGTTGAATGCTTCACTGAATAAGGTTTGTAAATTAGAAAATATTGTCAGGAGGATTTCTGTTTTTAGAATTTACGATCACCCAATAAGTTCTTTCAAAATATGGAGAGAAATCTGTGCAAGTTTGAATTAATCATTTATTCCATTATGTTTAAAAGGGAGTTTAATTTAAGACCCTCTTCCAAACATATGGAGTAAAGCCAAACAGTATTAACTTTCAATTGAAAAAAATCAATAGAAGGTTTAATAGAATAGGAAATAAAATGATATACTACTTTTTTTAATAAAGTTATTTAAAAAATGTTTAAAAAAATTCAACAATTTTTTGTGTAAAAGAAAAAGATTATACTTTCTTAAAAAGTAACTAAGTTTGGAATTATTGGTTTATTCATAACATTACAATGATACATTTAATGGGTTTGGCTGGTAAAGGAAAATATTTAGATTTTTATGAGCAGTGGTAAAAGCTTGGATTCTGGAATTACACTGGTTCAAAACCCAGTCAAAACCACTTTAGTCACTTTCAGCTGTCTATGGCAGATAAGGCTTGGGAAAGTAACTCATCTAGGTGTAAGGATAACACCGATTCCAAAAGCCCAGTAGGATAAGACCTGTTGATTCAATAAGGGTAACATATATAGTTGAAGGGCAACACTGATTACAAAAAGCCAAAGGATATGGGCATGTAAAACTAGCCTTGTGCCTTACTTGGGAAAGGTGCTGGACCAAGTAAATATATCTAGATATAGTTTTTTTTTTAGATATAGTTTTTTTTTTTTATATATTTAAGTGTGATTTTAATCTTAGATTTCGTGTAGAAACAGTTTTTTTTCTTTGTCTTATTTTGAATAATTTCCACCTTAAATGCTTTTGAACATCAATAAATTCCTAAAATGTTCTATAATCTATTCTCTGCAGACCCCGCAAGAATTTTCTACCCATTTGAGTACTGTGTGTAACCCAGAAAACCTGGGAATCATGTTACGAAAACCTGATCGGAAAAAAGAAAAGTAAGAGTTTATTTTCTCAGTTGTATAAATTACCTGCAAATATTTTTGGGAAAATTGTTTTTGATTTAGAAAACTTTTCTAATTCATAAATAAAATAAAAAAACCCTTTTTTTAGAAAAACAACCCTCTTCCTCTCTTTTATAAATCGGACATTGTCAATCATTGCATTCAATACTTACACTTGGAGATATATATTTAACAGATTAAAAAGCAATATATATACATATAAAAAGGGCCTTGTGCCTAACTTGGGTTCGTGCTCAACCAAGTAAATATATAATATATTTATGTTGTTGCGCCATGGCTATTTGACCAATCAGCGCAGGAATATGCTTCAGGCTGAGATGCTCTTGGGCTACATAACATTGAACTGCCTATAAAATGCTGTCAGTTCAATATTCATCTCTCTGGTGCTCTCTCTTTGCCTCCTCTTTATATCTACTTACATGACCATGACATTTAATACCAGGTCACCTGACCAATCGACACTTTGTCTCTGGCAGGGTTCGTTTCCCCAAAGGGCACTTGGGCCGCATATACACGTTGGTGTTACTGTAGCTTTGTTTCGAAAAGCAGTTGTTTTCAAAGTGTGTCCTTTTTTAATTAATTTGGAATTACATTGTGGTGCAGATTGTTTTTGTTTTTTTTATGAAGTGGCATTTTACTGAGATTAAACTAGAATCAATTTATTGAGTCATTTACTTAAGACCTGAGTATTAACTTCATTGCTGACTTTTGTCCTCATCTTGGTACTTTTTTTTTCTCACTATGTTTCGGCCAACAGTCAACAATAAAGTTAATATTTAGATTATGAAACCTTGTCCCAAAATATAAAAAAAAAAAATTTTTTTTTTTTTCTTTCTTTTAGGCAACTTTTAGCTGAACATCGTCAAACGTTAATTGCGGAATTGTCCAGTGAAAGTGATCCAGCAACCACTCTTCATTTAGCTGCAATGATTCTTTTCCAAACTTTTACCAATTCCTTTGTTCACGCTCCAGGACGATGCGTACCAAAAATCATTGACTTTCTGGCTGATTATATGTTGGTTTCATCTCATGAAGTTTTAAGACTTTTCCAAGGTATGAATGGGGAAAAAAAAAATTCTTTTTGGGGAAATTTTTTTTATGATCATCCATTTGGTTTTTTTTTGTTTTAGTCAAGATATAATACTCAATAGCAAAATTAAATTATTATTAAATTAAGAAGTTTTGACTAGAGATAATTAAAGAGAGGCAATTGTATAAATAACAGAGTTGCTGTTTTTTGTTTTGTGGGAAAGCCTCTTTCAAATACCAAAAGAAATCTGTAAATTCAGTGTTAAAAGCTTGCCATTAAGAAAAACTATAACCCAATTTTACTAATACATTCCATATATACACAGGGTGGGCCAAAATTTATGAAAACTGAAAAAAAAAAGTTCAAAAATAGGTTTATTTTTAATTTCCAAGAATTCTAAAATAACCAGAAACTGCTTAATCCTTAACTGCTCAAAATGTCCTCTGCCAACATTGCAGCTGGTCCCTTAAACATTTATAAACCTTATAAAAAGTTTAATGACCTAATGATTGGAGATATGCTGGTTAAATAAATCAATAAAAAAAATTCAAATCAATTGGTTATATCCACTTTAAAAAACTATTATTCCCTTCATTCCCTCTGGCTATGCAACTATTTTACAGTTTGTAAAAATAATCAATGACTTCCAGTTAAGATAACCTACAATTATAAAGCAGCTCTTTGTTTGTTTTATGGTATATTAACTTTTGAGGAATTAGCCAACAAGATAAGTGACTTCAAGCAAAAAATGCTAAACCTCTTCCTAGAACAGTAATAAGACTTAGTACAATCTAATTATTATTTAGGAATTAACTTTATTATTCAGACTTGTCCTCATCTTAGGTTTTTTTTTTCTTCAACTACGTTTTGGCCTAGTGTACCTCAGGCCATCTTCGTAGTCTACTAAGATGACAAAATTCCAAATAATAAAGTTAATTCCTAAATTACAAAGCCTCAAAAATCAACTATAACTAATTATAATTATTGTCCCCCCCTCTTTTATCAAATATTTTCTACGTATTTATTCAAAACAAAATCTATTTTGACTTTTTGCAGATTTGGTTATTAAAGACATCAAATTCCAAGGAGGAGAAGACGAAGACAAAGATGAATCCAGTGACAAAACAGAATATCGAAAGGCATTGCAGGAACTTTTACCTAAGCTTCAAGAAATTGCTGTCATGACAAAAGCAAAAGATAAAGAAAGATCACCAGAATCTCCTTCTTAATTCCTGATACAAGACAAATTCAGGTTTTTTCTTGGCTTTTACCCTATTCCTGGCTTCCAAAAACTGTATGATCTGTAAAATGCCTTACCACAAAAACAGCAAGATTTTAGTTAGCTTTTAAATTACAAATAAAATATAGTGTAATTTATTTATTCAAAGGGTATTAGTGTATTTTCGCACCTATGGGTGTTCATATGCAGTTTGAACTATTATCACTAAATATCGCACCCATGGGTACTCATATGCACTATTACCATTCAAAGAAATAGCTTGAGTCTCTAAACTTTTGTATAACTGGAAATGAAATATTGTAAACAAAGTAATTGCAGTGATTCCTCCTTAACCACTTTAATTCTCATTCAAAAAAATTATAGTCTTATCCACAACTATAAAAATATTCCTGACATTTTTTTTAAAAATCAATTAAAGCAAGCATAATAAACTTGTCACTAGAGAACTATTTTCAATTTAAAAAAAAAAATCAATATTTTATCTTTAGGCATTTTTAAAAAGATTTTTGTCTATATTTATTTGACAATGTGATCTGAAAACAAAAAAAAACCTAATTCACACAATTCTTTTAAGGAAAAGAAAACTAAAAATCATGGCTTAACCTTTTGGTCCATAAACTTTGGAGATTTTGATTTCTTTCATGGAAGCTTTTTCTAAAAATTTCTAGGAATAAAATTTTTAATTTAAGATAAAATTTCAAATAATTTTTTGGCTGAAATGCTTATTTTCAAAATCCTCTGAATGGTTCTTTAAACCTAAAATGCGTAGCTCGATTTATAGAATTAATTCTGACTTAGCAAAATTACCAACTTGTCAATCAGAGCCACTCTATTAAAGGACCGTATTGGGTAAAAGAAGAAACACCTAGGTCACCACAGCCAATATATCGGCCTTCAAGGTTTCAAGGATAATAATAGAGATATTTTTGTTCAACTCTGCTGGATTTCTTTTTTCAATGTAAAATAAAGTTTCATAAAGTAAGTAAAATATCTTCTCAGTATTTTAAAATTATACTTTCCAAAGGAAATTCCATCTGAATTTCTTGAATTTAATATGTAACATCTCCAACCTACCCTTTACTTTAAAATTAGATTTATTCACTTTTACAAAAATGAATTATTACACAGTAACCCTAACCTATAATTTGTACATATAAATATATACTGCATTTAGTAAAAAAAATAAACTATAAAATCTTTTCTACATTTCTAACATTCATTTACCATTTTTTTTTCTGGTTATCAAACAGTTTGATACCTTTCCCTTATATTGTAGAACAAAATTACAATAAAATCTCTTTTTTTTCACCAAGTTGAACCAGGATTAAAAGAAAAAAAAATAAGGGTTGATTATTAAATAATTGATGGAAATGTTTTTGTTTCCTTAAAAAGAAACTACATGAATTGACCAAAAAATTATAACTATAAAAAGATTCACAAAAAAGAAAATTTATTTTCTTTTATACAAGTCAAATTGTTTTGTTTACTGCCATTTTGATGGCACTAAAGATTCTACAATAATCCTAAAACTTCCTCTTAATTTGGAATCAATTTTCTTGAATTCATTTAATAATGAATTCATTTATAATACTGATTTAATATTAAATGAATCCAAGAAAATTGATTCCAATTTTGGTTGTATTTGTCTTATGTTGAGGCTGTGAAATCAATTATTAAACATAATATTTTTTTTGTGTGTGTGTGTGGGGGAAAGTCAAGGCCTTAAAGTTGGTCTTAGTAAAATTTTCCAATTGAAGAAAGAAGCAGACTTAGAAAAATCACAAAGAATTGATTGTGATTGTTTGGACATCCAGCTAAAAGTTAAAAAAGAGAAAAAAAAATTATTATAAATATTCGCCATACAAGTCCATTTGGTCTAGTGGGTAGTCAGTCAGTCAGAGTTCAAATATCAATCCTTCCATTTGTGTTCATAATTGGACTAATACCCTTGGGAAAGGTATGAATCCCATGTACCCTCCTACAGCTATGGGTTAAATAGTGAACGTTGTGTTAAAATAAGTAGACAATTATTTTTGGCGTTAAATGACCTAAAAAGGTTGATATGCTGTAAAACACAAACAAACATGTTATTATTCATCTATATATTCATATGCTATTTAATAACATCACCATGGCCTGATGACCTTCCATTGGAGTGCCACCGCAAATTGGTTTTTATGCACAACAATGTGTCATCCCACACAGCCAAAGCTACGACATCCTACTTTAAATCATTAGGCATTATTGGAGAATATTTGATGACATGGCCACCTTGTTCTCCAGATATAAACTCAATTGAGCAGCTCTGGTCAGTAATAAAGTTTATGATGGAAGTTTTAGATTTTTTAGGCAGATTTTAGTTTCCTATAGCATTACACCATCTCTTGACAAGAGGCTATTCAAAGTGATTATGAAGCATTGGTTTGGTTTGCTTGGGTTTAACGACCTATCAACCTTTTATGGTTATTTAAGGTCACACAGGTTTCAGAGAAAATCTTGGTTCAATATGATTTAAGACAATTGTTGTAGTTTCTCTTTTTTTTTTTAAATGTGAATTTCAGCTATGTTTTTGTTTTTTGGAAGGTATATTGTTGGGTTTATTTACAATTTATTAAGCAGTTTTATTTTAATGAAGCATAAGAGTTATGTTGATAAATAAATATTTCCTTAAAAATGACACAATATGCATTAATTTAGCCATAGCTGGAGGAAATGTGGTGATTTGAATTAGATAAATAAATCATTAAAATCAATTGCAATTATTTTGTTGATTTTAGGCAAACATGTCAAACTAAAGACTCACCTATTTTTAAGGCCTCGCAGGCTTTCTTATTCTCATCCAAACCATCTTGACAATTTCGGTAGCCATCGCAAAGTAAATTAAATGGGATGCATCTTGATTTATCACAAGGCATCTCAAGTTTGGAACACTGCAAAATACAACACATTGAAATAAACTGGCAGGGTGACGCAATAATAAATTTGTGGAAATAGCATTATTTTTTTTTTAATAGAAAGAATTTGTATTTGTTCACAGCTTTTCTTTTTTATTTTAGAAAAAAAAGGTCAACAATTTAAAAGTTTTCTAATCATGACAAGGATGAATGTCCAGGATTGTATGTCATTTGGGGCTTTTGTAAATACAAAACTTTGAAGAAAGCTGAGAACTTACTTGTTGGTTCTTTTTTGTCATTGCATTTTGAACATTTTCAAAAAAAATGGTTTCTTTCATTTCCAATGAAGGGCCATCGTTTTGCAAAGACCTTATGGAAACATTCAAATCACACGTGACGGATGAATTTACAGAAGAACCTAGAAAATTAAAATCAATTAACTGAGACTGTAAAAATTTGGGATTGGCAAGATAGAAGGTTAGACTAGGTACGAGAAAGGAATAGAGAAAACTTTTAATGAGGGTTCAAGGAATACTTGGATAAATTTTATTCTTGTGTTATTTCATCAAGTTCTTCCTTCTATGTATAAACTAGTAACTTTAGCCCGGCGTTTCCCGTGTCTTTCAAATAGGATTTTAGCTAAAATATTGGCCGTAAGTGTTCTACTATATGTTATACGCATGTGTTAATTTTTCGAAGGGAAACTGAATAAAGATAAGAAAAAATGAATTTAAACGTCATAGAATAAATGACGTT
>JAUZSX010354363.1:0-10005 GCA_034780655.1 Idiosepius hallami
GGCACGACGCCTCAACACTCCTCGTCAAGAATTCCACCAAAAGCGAGAGACCAGTCCTGTTCCAGGTATTCTCTTTCCCACCAACACGTTACAGTAAGGCAGTTTTTTTCGTATCATTCAAAATGACCGGTTATTAGTAGAATCCCATGTGTGTATTTTCTTTTAACTCAAAATCGCGCTTTTTTTATAGTCTTGCAATTTCCGTAACGAGCTTTCTGATTGGTCAATGTTAGAACATTCCATTATATTTAAGCTTTTTTAAAAATAGGAACGATCATACACCATATGAAGAAGAAGGAAAGAGAGAGAGGAAAATACAGTCTCATTTAGACTAAAATTAATCTGACATTTAAAAAGTCACCACTATTCTGAATGAACTTTTTCATAGGAGGCATAACTTTCGGAACGACAGATACGAGTGCTGTTCAAAAATTAATATCACCTTCTTTTTTAAAGTTATTTTTTATTGATTGAAAAAACCATGAAGCTGATAGTGGTGTAGCTGCCTGTGGCCATTGCTACTCCCAGGTGAATACGCTGACATGACACCAACAAACATAAACGTCACCTTCAAAAAGGAAATAGAAAGAACGCTACTAAGACAGAAAATTGGCAAAATATGATCCTGTCCATTCACCCTGCACTCATTAACATTAATACAGTTCAACTTTGGACATTTGAGCAGAATCATTAATTTTGATATAGTCTAATAAAAGAAAACACATAAAAATGCCTTCATTATATTATGTGCCGAACACCAAATATCATAAAATCCTGGATATTTATACTGCACTCATTAATACTAATGCAGTATATTCCTGGGCAATTATCCCTCACTCATTAACAATAATTGAGTCATATAAAATCAAGGCAATTATTAAAAATGCTTTCATTTTATGAGGTACTAAACCAAAAATATTATATAATCCTTGACATTTATCATGCACTCATTATCTTTAATATAGATTAACTCTACACTTAATAACATAGATATATTCTAATAAAACCTAAACAATTATTTTAAAAAATTGCCGTTCATCCTGTACTCCTTATTAACTAATACAGTCTAACAAAACCAAACCAAATGAAAAAATGGTTGATATCAGATACGTATTTATATATTTTGTTTGTTACAATAAGTATCTTTGTGTGACAACTAAACTGTATTACAAAGCAATCGAATCTAGCATCAAATCTCCTTTAAAGAAGGTTTCATGAATAGACAAAGAAACTTAATTGCAATATCTCCAACTGTTTTCACAATTATCTATTCCACAAATTTTAGTCTCTGTCAAGTAATATTGAATTTAGCTAATGTTTGGTAAAACATTCTAAACACATAATGTTTGATAAAACTTGCTAAACACATAATGTTTGGTAAAACTTGCTAAACACATAATCTTTGGTAAAACTAGCTAAACACATAATTTTTGGTAAAACTGGCTGAACACATTATGTTTTGTAAAACTGGCTAAACATATAATGTTTGGTAAAATTAGCTAAACACATATTGTTTGGTAAAACTAGCTAAACACATTATATCATCTGCCAATAAGATATTCTTGGATTTAAAAAAAATAATTTTGTTAGAGAATAAATACGTCTCGAAAAAACATTAAAAAATGTCTGTAACGTTTGATGAACGAATTCATTATCAAAACATTCTCTATCTTCTTAACATAATTCGAGAATAACTATATTTTAGAATTTTAATTAAAACTTAACATCATATGCAAAAATATTATGAGAATTCTTTGTTGCTGCAAAAAAAGAAAAGAACCAGCATTAAGGATTTTGTTCCGTTTAGTGTTTGATTTTTAGGTCACATAGAATATTTTAAAAACTTTATCATTACTATTCCCATAGCAATACTTAACATCGTTACCCAGAAATGATTAACAAAAGAGAGCATTCTATTCCCGTCGATTTAAGAAAAGTTTAAGTTAGAATTTATCTGAAGACTCCGCTTACAATATGGAGTTTCCCAGGTTCGACCATTGGAAGAACGTTGGGATTTCATTGACGGAAATGTTGTGAAGTTAACTATAAGGAAAAGGACAACAGTATGAAAAATAGATGCAAACTTGTTATCTTATTTTTTCAGGTTCATGTCTCCACTCGGTTTTGATTTTTAAAAAAGTATATAGCTAGAATTTGAATGATGTAAAAATGCAATGAATAATTAATGTATAATTTAATCATAATAAATAAAACTGTCAGCAAATTATAGAGAATGGAGAAGACCATAAAAGCGAGAAGGATGATTTGACTTTAGTTTTAGGATAAGTGTATGGGCTTATTTTAGGTAGCCATCAAGTGTTAATTCTTCATTGGAAATGAAAATTGCTATAAATTAAAAGGATGAAGATTTTAAAAATTATTATACGAAGAAAACTGGTCAAAGAAAATGAACAGTTTTTACTCTTCATAATTGGGCAACGGTTTTAAATTCTATTAAGAACCCATAAAACCATTTTGCTTTCATTTTCATGACTAGATTAAAGTTTTAGAATCCGACCAAAAATTAATAAATATAGCTATCAAAGTTTTTCATCTATCAAAATGTTGAAATTGTGCTGAGCTGTCTCATTTAATAAGGTACAGATATTTCATTGGTCAATTAAATCCTGGAAGAGCTAATATATTTAAAAGAAAATAAAGATAATTGTAGTTTTGTCTAATTTCAGAATAGAATCCTTTTTTTTATTTAATCGAGTTCGTTGGTTGGTTGCTGAGATCTTGGATAAATTCTTTGGGCATGTGTAGTATTCCTTGTAGGATTAGTATTCCTGTTCAAGAAACTTACATAACGTCGAAGAACCACTACCGGTTAGGCCATTAATCCTTTAAACCCTAATAGGCCGATATATCGACCCTGAAGACATAAAGCAAAGGAAAACTTAACAACATTTTGATCCTAATATGTCCCCCTAATATAACGGCTACGAGTGACTACTAAGAAATTTTGATAAGTTAGGAACTAAAGGATAAAAATTGGTGAATATTTTGTAGTTCTTACTGAAAAAAGCATGGCTTCTGTTTAATATTTGTTAAAATATTCAGTTTGCGTCAGGCCTTTTGATATGAAAAACAAAGCACTTAATGATTAAACTATACCAGTGATAAAACCGTTTATCTGTTTTATTATAAAATAACAGCCTGTCTGATTTTAGCAAAAATCTGTTTCTTATGTACACCCACCTCTATCACGCTACGCCATTCAAATTTATTATGGGCATAGATTGTTAGTTACTCCAGGTCAGCACATACTATTTTTCTTTCCAGGGTAATCTCGCGTCTTCTTTATAAACAGTCTAATCTTCCACACATTTTCGGCCAAAGAGTTACCTAAAGCACATTAAAACAGAAGAAAATGTAACAAAGTTGTGTAAAAACGAACTAAAGTTAATATGGTAGGTCGATCGTAAGGTTTGAAACCTATTTCATATAGTCAAATTTTCGCTGAACGCTTCCATAAACTACAACTTAAATACTGAAAATTTGGCTAACTTTGCTCCGAAACCTGACCAATTACAATGCAGCTTTTTTATTTACTTCGACAATATTTACTCCATCAATGGTTTTATCCCGTTGTTAAGATTAAATCCCCACCACTGTGCAACATTTGCGCCTAAAGAAAAATACAATGATGTTTAGAGTAATATTGACACCCGTTTGCTTACTTTTGTACTTTCACCCTTAGTGTAGATCACAGAATAAAAGATCTAGAGTGATAAATACCTTTGTGCCCACAGCCCATTAGTATACCTTTATTTTAAATGCGATCTTTTTCAACAAAACTGCGATAGAGTCGAAGCGGATGTATTTAATTTTTACTGTGTATCAATATTTCAGCCATCTGATGCCCCCCAAAGTATTTTTTATGAACAGCTTTTATTGTTTAAATCGAAATACGATGGTGGCTCTAAAAGTGGTCCTTCTTTTTTTTTCTATTCCGTCCGAATAAATCAGATGGGATTGCAAACGGTATTGTTACGATTACTGAACTTATGTATCCATGACCTGAAAGTTTCAACTTTCTGTGGCAGATATTGATGATGCCAAACTCTAAGAAAGTAAACCCTGTCATGGACTACGTCAAAAATAGAGATGCGTCACTGGATTTTCTCCATGCAGTAAAATTGAACTGATGAACATTCATCGAAAACCTGTTGAACATTTACAAAGCCAATGTCAGCACAGTTGATCGCAGGAAATGGAGTTGTCGAATTCAAAGTGAGGTAACAGAATTGAGGGACAAAGCTCGCCTCGAACGCAAAAATGGACCGACTCGTTCATCACTATAAAATCTGCATTGTGACAGTCCATATGTAGGAAAATCAATTCTGGTGCACAAAAGGTCTCTCGCCTAATGGTACCACACCTGTCGTCGTATTTGTTCAACTTTTAAGAAATAACTTTTAAAATAGGTGGTATTACTTTTGCAACGACCCTCGTATATTTATTGAAACAAAAATAATAAATATAAGGTTTATTAAGGCTATAAGATGCTTTAAAGGTAGTAATCAGTTATATTTCTAAGCTATAACTCCATTTTTAAAATAGTAGTCTTTTTTCGTGCCTGTTTTTGTGATTTCAGTTATTACAAACATGAAAAGAAGTGAGAACAAATAGAAGCATTAAAAGAGCTAAAATGAGCAATGGCCGGAATGAATATAACATATTAACCCACAAAAACAACTGAACTTACAAAGACAAGCACGAAAAAAGACCACTAGTTTGATAATGGAGTTATAGCTCCGAAATATAAATGACTACCACCTTTAACTCATCCTAAAGACTTAATAAAATTTATATTTATTATCAATTTTACTATGATCTTTCAGAAGAACTAGAATTTATTAAAAAAAATAATTTTGCTATTGTTTATTTTATTTTGGTGCTATTAAACACGCAAATAGGATAAATGATTTTGCTTCATCCTAGATATTCTCCGTCGGGAAAACAGTTATAAACACAAAACAATGCCCTGAACCCATTTTCATTTTGAGGCAAAAAAATCATCGCAACAATCATGAACAAATATATTTGTTGAACAAAATTAACTGTGTTTAATCATCCCCACAAACCACTTAAAATCGTGACTGTTTCTTTTCCGTTTATCAACTCGGACACAACTTTTTTATTGGTTTCTATCGGTATCAAAAAAAAAAAAAGTAAAAGAAAGAAAGAAAAGAAAAAAGAAAGAAATAGAAAAAGTAGAAATAAAATATTTCAAAAAACAAAAAAAAAGAAATGAACAAAGATATCTAAAAATAAATAAATTGTGAGTGAAAAACCTACCCAACCAAGCTGTTAGGTTTTTTATAAATCAAGATTTTTCATTCTGTAACTAACAATTAAGCTGGAAAAACAAAAATAGAAAAACCAATATTATTCTGAACATCATTGTATTTTCTCCAAGCGCAGATGTTGCAGATTTGCAAGAATTTAACTTTAACAACACATTTTTTAAAATGAAATCATCATGGATGCAGTAAATATTGTCGAAATAAATAAAAAATAATTGTAATTGCTCAGATTTTGAAAAAAACCGAGCCAAAATTTTAGCATCTAATTTCTGGATTTAGATTTAAATAGCTAATTTATTTGAATAAATTTCAATTAAATTTTACTCCGGAATAAAAGATACGAAAATTTTATTATGGTTTTATGAACAATTTTACATTTACAAAACAATGAAAATAATTTTTAGCCTAGGGACAAGACAGACTAAATAGAAAATTAATCTATTTTTAAGTTTATTTTCTTTCTTTGTAAAATTTTTCTTGATTTTTCTTTTTTAAAAAGTCCTAAAGTTTAGCGTGTTCCTATATTTTAAAAATAAGGCATGTATTTTGTTTTCTAGAAGTAGATAAAAAATTTCTGAGTTGAATTTCATCGAAAATTTACATGATGGTTTTGTGCGTAACGACATATCAACCTTTTTAGGTCATTTTGATGCCTAGAACAAAAACCTTTGATTTGATAAACATTATACACACATAGATTTTTGAATAACACAAGTTGCACTATTTTATCTAAAGTTTAAGGGAAGGCAGGGATTCATATCTTTCCCAAGAGTATTAGTGGACATTTCAATGAAGACAAAACCACTTAGATTCGAACTCACATACTACGATTCCGAAGTCTGATGAGAAACAGTCTTTACTTTGCCAATTTTTATCCATAGACTTGATATGTGGTATATGGTATATGATTTGAAAATTTATATATGGGATATTTAGACGTGTGGGGCGAATTCGATTTTGTTTTGAGTAAAAAAAAAAGTATCTTATGAGTGCATAAATTTGAAAGGGGTGCGTAGCCCATTATAAAAAACAGATTAAAAAAAAGCAAAAAAGAAGTATCAACGCAACACCAATGCAAGATAGGAAAATACTTCTAGTTTGAATATATGCGATAATTTTATCTAAATATGCCTTAGAAATAAACAATCAAAGCCTTAAACATTAACTCGAATTTTGACATCACCATGAATAGTTTTATTTTTTTTATATATTTTTCTTTGATATTTTTTTTTATATAACGTCAATTTCAATATACCAAGAATCCCAGGATGCACTCGTATGTATTCTAATCGCTGATGAGATTAAATTCTTTTTAAAAGAATCTCATTGGATTGAATTATATTCGTTTAAAATTATTATTCAATGCAAAACCCTGAATAGAAAAACGAAAGTTAAAAGATTTTTATGTTAAACGAAATATTCGAATTAATATCAATCGAATGATTTTCCAATTTATCAATAATGAAACTCTAAAAGAAAATATTAGTTTTAGTTTAGTTTTGAATTCCGAACAGAAAACTGTAATATCAATAGTTTTGAATCAATTATTAATTTATTGATAAATCTGGATTTATCTATGGATCATTCTAGGTAATATACCTAGAGATATTTTTATCGTAATCTATTTCTTCAAAATATATACGCATGTGTGTATATGTGAGGATAAACAGGAAAATCAAAAGATCGATAGATGTAGATAGTTAGAAAGATAGATAGATAAATAGATAGATAGAGATAAATAGATAGATAGATAATATAGATAAATAGTTAGTTAGATAGATAGATAGATAGATAGAACAAAAGACAGAAAGGAAAAGACAGAAAATTAAGTGGATGCACAAAGAGACAGAGAGACAGACAGACAGACAGAGAGACAGAGAGACAGACAGATAGATAGATAGATAGTTAGATAGATAGATAGATAGATAGATAGGTAGATAGATAGATAGTTGGATAGATAGATAGATAGATAGATAGATAGATAGATAGATAGATAGATAGATACATAGATAGATAGATGGGCAGATAGACGAACAGAAAGGAGGATGGACAAAAGTATATATATAGATCGATGGGCAGCGATGGTGGGGCATTGGTAAAAGCTCAGTCTCTGGAATCGTATTATGCGAGTTCAAATCCCAGTCAAAATCATTACTTTCACTTTAGCAGCCTCGCTCCTTAATTCGGTAAAGTATTTCATCTAGGTGAAGGGTAACACCAATTGTAAAAAGCCCGGGTAAGAGCACGTAAAAATGGCATTGTGCCAAACTTGGGTTGGTGCTCACCAAGTAAATATAATATTAACAAAAAATTCAAATAAAAAAGTGCAAATTTTGATGAATGATGGAGATCTTTTAGATCAGCATTAGTTATGAAGGACCCATAAAAACCTTACAGAGGGGAGTAGACACTATCTAGATGTTCCAAGAAGAATCTCAGTAAGATGTTACCCTCTATTTTTTCATTATTTCCATTTTTGTGCTGTATTATATGGTCAGCAAGATGTGTTTCTGCTTTGTATTTATGTTGTAAAATTTAGCTTAACTCAAGCAACAAAAAGAACAAAAAACAATCAAGAAAAACTGTTTTAACCAATAAAATAAAAAAGAAATAAATAAAAACTTACATTTGTTAAAATTGCAATTTCCAAATGACATGAATTGTGCAAACTTAAGATGAGCTTTTTTTTTGTACTTGATTTTTTTTTAAATCCAAAGAAATAAATAAATAAAAAATGAATAAATATAAAAAAATTAAAGATAAAAATATTTGTTAAAATCTTTGTAAAATGAACAAAAATCGTTTGAGAAAAAAAAAAAAGATTTTAGTTTTATGTTAAAAGTAAAAATCTAAAAGAAACACCCACTCGGTTGTAAAACTGGCTCAAAGTCTGCAAGCGTAGATTGTTAAGAAGAGAAACACTTAATCTAGAATTACTACTAAGTTTTATAGTCAAAGTTTTTCTCCTAAAATACTCCCTCTTTCTCTCACCCAAATGGCTAATCTGAAAACATAACAATGAAGAAAACGTTTCTGATTCTCTCTTATCAGTTAGTAATTGTTCTATAAGTGATAAACAAAGTTTGTTGCACACTTATATATGCATTGCATATCTATCAATGTGTATGGGTTTGTGTATGAGAAAAATGGCGAAAAAAAAGAAAGAAAAAAAAAGTTTCCAAAGTTTTAATATTTGGCTTTTGTACAAAGACTGGTTTCGAAAACTTTTTTAAAAATTTTTAAAAATGAAATTAATTAGGAAATAATTTTTTTTAGTTTTCTTATCTTTACCACATTTCAGCTCATTTAGTGTCTGGGCCGCTTTAGGTGATTGCATTTAAACTTGGGAGCTTTCTTTAGAATTCAAACTTAAACCTTTCTTCAATCCACATGGATAGACTGTTCTGATTAGGATATTAAGTTTCAAAGTTTGATTACAATCACCTGAAGAAGTCTAAAAACCAAAATTTTATAAAGATAACAATGAAGATAAGGACAATCGACTGGAAACTGAAAACTCAAGCCTTCCCTCAAAGATTATGAAAAATGAATTAAAAAATATTGAGGTGGGAAGATTTAACAATTCTTGACCATTTCTAGATTGTTCTTTGAAAATTGAAGATTTACTTTAAACCAAAAATGTTTGTTCTCTTTACAATCAAGTATACACGAGCTTTTACCAATGCTTTTTTTGAACCCACATGATTTAACTTTGGCAAAAATATAAAATGCAAATGAAATTTGGAAAAAAAAAACAATTGTAATAAAAAGAGGAATAATAGAAAAAAATCTTGTGTAAAAATTATTTCAACAGATTTTTTTTTATATTTATAGACTTTTCATTTCATGAGAACAACTGAACAACTGTCATTGAAATTTTCTTTCAAACCAGCTTATTTCTTTAGGTTAAAGCACTCAGAATTGGATTTGTGTATGACACACACACACATTCTATTACTTGCTTATTTAACAGACTATTGCTACTAATATTAAATAGTTAAGGCTTTAGATAAGAACACTACCTTTTATTGACTGTACTCACACCTTTCTTATCTTGTGAACTTTCTATCCTTCTTTCTTTCAGAGCTTTTAGTATATATTTTAATTTATCCATTTTATGTAAATAGATTTAGAATGTTGCAATAATTATTTCTAAAAAACTCAATCCCCTAAATTTACAGATTCTAGAAACCCTGGATGAAAACAAATGGTTATTTTGTGCAAGACTGAAAAACATATTAAATCTGGCCTTTTTATTAAAATTGAAATTTTTGTCTATCATAAAACAACTCAGCTTATTTTTAATCTTTGTTGTTTGGAGAATAAAACTGGTGACAAGTTTGTTATGGCATTTTGGCAGACTTAAAATCTAATTCACACACTACTTTAGTTTGGTGCCAGGAAATGACAGCCTGGTATTCTGATAATCTTGCAGAGACAACACCACCACTACCACCACCGCCGACATCACCATCAACACTGCTGATAAAATCTCTACATTGTATTACCCTCAATCCAGACACAATCCTATCTATTATAGGATAATACAAGCCTTCAAAAATGTCTCTTCATTTGGTGTTGAGAGAAATCCAATTTTCATTCATTTTGAACAGAAATATAAAGAAATTAATAGATTATAGTTCTTCTGAAGCATCATGTAATAATTAATAAATAATAAAATTCAGAAAAAGAG